>CM061537.1:46964826-47196944 GCA_030545055.2 Neoaliturus tenellus
AAGTGCTTACAAGTACCCCGCAACGTTTCAACTTCCGTAATGAAATTCAAAACTGAATAAATATCTGGCTATGAATAGTTATGAAACATTTTATAAATTGTTATTTAAAATATTTTAGTTAATTTTGTTCTTTTTTCGGAACATTTCTCTGAAAGCAATTCGATAGTTCACCAATGATCAATGAATTAAGGAGTAAATTATCCAATCTCTTAACATCATCATTGTGAAACAATGGTGACGGCGGAATACTGTTCAAAAACTAAAGAAAAACTAAAATTTTTTTACAATCCATGACTTATTTGGTATTAGCAATGCATTTGTAGAAGGTAAAAATAATTGCTTATAAGAACAGAGTATTGAAATTTTAACAACTCAAAATCTATCTATATCTATATACCTTCAGCACGAGCGCCCACCGCCACCGCCAACTTCTGTTTTGTATTCAGCAGCCTCGACTCAGCCCGGCCCTCCCAGATGTTCTCTTTCTAATTGCCCTCTCAAAGCTGCCCGAACATCATATAATTGTTTCTTAATTTACTTGTAATGCCTCTACATTACAAACTGATAAAATCAATTTATCAATATTAATTGGTAGTTAATAAATGTTGTGGTATTTCTTCATTTTATAATAAAATCAAAATAAGTGATACAAAGTGTTGTAACAGAACTAACATTTATTTATATAGACACTTAATATATTTAAATATGTTTTTCGCATTGTAAGGGTAAGGTAGAAGAATGTAAAAGTAATCCAAGGCGCAACTTCATCAAATGTTTATGGCGTCACAAGTAGCGATATTGACGAAAATTTACGGCTGACGTGAGGGCAAACTTTGTTGAATCAGATAAAAAAAACCTGGTTACAGAGCGACACTTTTAGAATTTACAGCTCATCCGTTGGATGGAGAGTCGGTTGACAGAATTTACACAATAAATTAAATAAAATTTGTTTGGTTTAACTCTTTCGGCAACTTAATGATCAGAACAAAATATTTTGAGTTACTTTAATTAAATTGGTACAGTGGTTAATATAACTCTAATTGGTTAAAAAATCGCCAATATCTTATACTTGAAAAGAATTTTGTAATATATAACTTTAAATGTTGTACGTTTTGGAAAAGTCTTTAAAAAAATCTACAAGATTGCCATAAGGTAAATTACATTTTCATTGTCATTACAGTTTTCAAAGCCGATTCAATGTTTTATAATTAAAGAGTCAAGGTGTGCAGTCGGAAAGAAGAACTTAGAAAAAATTATATATCCTTACATGAATTTTAAAATTTACATTCTATCTAAATTGTAATGTTTTTTTCTTTATCGAAACATTGAAATTAAATACCCATTAAATTAAATAGATGTGGAAACCATAATAAATCCGAGGAACTTGCTTCCTAATGGATGAGCAGGAGCTTTATTTTTTCAGTTTCGAAGTTCGAAAAACTTTTTGAACCCAATTTTAAAAGTTACACTGATTACTTCCCGTGTAAAAGGCTATCTATAAGAGATGTAGGCAAGTTGACAAATGCTTTGTCACATGACCATCAGGATCGTTCGCTGGATGGAGGTGGGTGATGGGAATCCTTTGTCAATGTAACACCATAACTGTGCTGTATATCTTTCTTTTACAAATACTTTTAACTTTTCTTTAGATTTGAATTTACTGCATGTAAACACGAACGATACACAAAGAATACAGAAGACGTATTATTTTATTTTTTTTAGTCGTAATGAATAATTTTCCATTTCCAATATTAAAAATTATTGACATTGTGAAAATCACTACCAGATCAATTAATTATTAAATTTGTTTATTTTGATTTAGTTAATCAAAGAATTGTGCTTATTATCTGGTGACCAATGACAATGGAGGATAGGAAATGAATGTTTATAAATTAAATAAATACAATAAAAAATATATTTTTTCGTATCTTCTTAGTGAACATAATATTATTAAAAGAAAAATGTAGAAATCGATTTTTATATGTGTGTTAGGGAATATTAGAAAAAAAAATTTTCATCACACTACATCGATATCACCTGTTGTCGACCCTCACTTCTACCAACGAAACACCTGTTTTGCCGGCCTAGGCCGGCAAAATTTTCCGGCCTAGGGCGGTAATGGAAACGGTAGCAGAGAAATCTAGAATATTAGTAGGTATTTATTAACAACAACAACAAATAACAAATCAGTGACGTAGTTAGTAGTTCAGCTGATAGCAACTGCAAATATGTATGACGTAGATGGAAAATAGTGCTTTTCCCTTGGAATCAGCTGTAGTCACTTACCGTTACAATATTAGTTTTGGTGGCCTTACCTGATGTGAAGTGGTTGCCTAGCAACCAGAAACTCAAGCAGTACATCTCGCTATAGGTTAGTTGAAGTTGAAGTTATGTTTTGTTTGTTATGAACAAAAAAGTAATTTTTCGCTTGTTTAGGATTTACTGAATTGTGTAGTGTGATGAAAAATATCGTTCATAACTCGGGCCGAAAGCGTTTTGCCAACCCTCGATCGTTTCAAGTTCTCGACTTCGTCTCGAACTTGAAACACGATCTCGGGGCCGGCAAAACGCCACTTTCGGCCCTTGTGACGAAATATACTATTGCAGATGATTTAAAATTTAACGTTTCGATTACAAAAAAAAAAAAAAAAAAAAAAAAAAAAAAAACTGTAAAAAGATTAAAGGAATAAAAACTTTAAGGTGTACAGATAAAAGCGGGACATTGTTTCCTAGAATATTAATCGCGACTAATCTTACAAAAGTTGATGTTTTACATAAATTTTATTGAAATGTTTCCCTGTATTTATTAAAGGATGTTCACATTTTTTTCAAACGTAGTTATAGGTTACTGTTAAAAGATGGTATACATCTTACTCCTTGTGTTATTTCTCAGATATTAATTCCGTTAATTACATCTAAAATCACCACGATTGAAAAATTTGGTGAGCCATTTGTGCCTGTAAAATATATATTAAATAAATAACCATTCCTAACAACATTAAATGTTGATTTGTTCAAGATTTTAAATGAAATAAAATAATTATACATTTTTTATATACACACAGATGAAAAACAATAACGTAAAAAGGTATACTATTGTATATCACGTTAATCTAAAAATTAATTTATAAGTTTTTATGGTTCCAAGCCTGGACTAATACCCGTGTAGCATAACAATAAGGCCGGCCTGATCAATATGCTCAGGGTTTGTTTGATCATCAAACACTAGTGGGCAATTGTGATCAACGGGAAGTCATGTGCGAGGATCGTAGTTTTTACAATGACATACAGTTGTACTAGATAAAGCAACAAAACAAAATGTTACTGGAGATGAGTTCATGTGTAACAAATAAAAGTAAATAGGCCAGTCAAATTTTACATAGAAAGCGGCTAAAATTGCAAAGCATGATGTATTTCTGAATTTTTTATATGTTGTTGGGGCCAGTTAGGGTAGTTCAAAAACAAGTTTGCAGCTTCGAAAACCCTGTGCTCCCTGCGTAGTAAGTAAAAAACTACACAATTTATGTAATTTTACTAGTTTTTTTTCCTATAACTTATCATAGTGCATTTTTCTTAACACTACTCCTACAATGATTAAAGAACGTAAAATTTCAAACAATATAAGCAAAATTTCGTATATGTGAGTCAAATAGTTTTTGAATTTTGGTTTTTTAAATATTACAAACTTTTGTAATTAATAGCCAAAATTTGCATTTTTCTGGTTTCGACCACGAAAAATGGTGTAATATTCATATTAAGGTAGAATTTTTAAGAACTGTGTTTTTAGTAAATTTTATTGGTTTCCATTTGATTACAAAGTTAAGTCCTTCTACACTTTTCTGAAAACTATAAAATAATCATTTATGAATATACAGATGATAACATCATTTAATTAGTTTATATCATTGGCTCTAAACATTTAGTGATGAATACGAAGTAAAAACATATTTAAGGTTACAAGTTGTATTTACAGATAAATTATGACAACACAAACCAATAGACTAATTAGTATTTTGGCCAGAATTAAAAACGCAGTTTTTAAGAATTCTACCGTAATATGGATATTACACCATTTTTGGTGGTCAAAACCAGAAAAAATGCAAATTTTGGCTATTTATTACAAAAGTTTGTAATATTCAAAAAACCAAAATTGAAAAACTATTTGACTCACATATATGAAATTTTGCTTAAATTGTTTGAAATTATACGTTCTTTAATTATTGTAGGAGTAGTGTTAAGAAAAATGCACTAATAAGTTATAGGCCAAAAACTAGTAAAAATACATAAATTGTGTAGTTTTTTACTTAAACGAAGGGAGCACAGGGTTTTCGAAGCTGCAAACTTGTTTTTGAATTGCCCTAACTGGTCCCAACAACATATAAAAAATACAGAAATACATCATGCTTTGCAATTTTAATTCCCTATTTGACTGGCCTAAAATGCTGTATTTATATTTTGTAGAAAACATATGAAAATAAAGTATAAATTGTTATTATTCAAACGAAACTAATGGCATCAATAAATCAGACTTGAAAAAGAGAACTACATGGAACCAGAAAGGTAAGTTTCCTGTTACGCCCCAGGACTTAGGTGAACTTAAGATAAATCTCTTTAGGAGTCTTAAATGGTTTACTTTAAGCACTTTCACAACCAAATGTAACGCGAAAAGTTTCAGATAACTGTACTATATGGTGAAATGCTATGTGCAGGGGAAGAATTGTGGTTTTTTCAGATATATATATCGTAAATATTATCAAGCAACACATGAGCTGTTGTTTTCAATAATTTGAAAAAATATGAAATAATTTATATAAAGGTTTGTTAAGGGTGGTTGTTTATCTATTTTAAATAAAGTTTAGACTTGCTTAAAACCGTTTCAGAAATAAGAGCTTTACCTTCCTAAAAGAGTAAACTAATCACCAAAATAACATTTGATGTGTTGTTACTAAATTTAACTTAATTTTGTTTTGAGTAGTCAGCAAATTGACTATTCTATTTAGAAGTCAAACTGTATAGACAAAATCAAGAGCTAAACAGTAAACAACTCAGCCGGATATAAATTTCAAATGCCTGACAAAACTTTTTTGCTTTAATATAAATTCCTTCGTAATGAAATGTAATAAGAACAAAAAACGGATGAGGAACAAGTAAAAATTAGAAAAACGTCAAACAAAGTTATTACAGATTCTTCATTCTTTTATAATAAGGTTATAGAAAGAAAAATACCCCCGTCGCAGCAGATCTGCGTACTCAGGGAATTTTCAACAGGATTTGATATTTTTTAACTCCCGCCATAAAAATTATAGGAACGAGGATGTATGTTTAATGCCATGGGCTTATTGTAAGTAAATATGTTATAGGAAAATCCCTTCCCAGTGCACAATTCTAAATTGCATTAAATCGTGGTTTTTTTTTTTTTTTTTTTTTTTTTTTTTATTTACCACACAAACCCCATAGGGGTGAGTAGTAGGTTCGCCAACATGCCACTATGTGAGATAGAGGGTTTTGTTAATTCCGCTTAGAATAACATGGAAAACGTATCTTTGAATTTTATCCGTAACCTGTTAACCCAAGTTGAAAATTTAAATTACCAACTTGTTGTTTTTTAAGCTCTTTTAAATGGTTTTAGTTAAAATTGACCAATTTTGAAAATTTAAGTCTAAAAATACCAAAACCCCATTTTTGACTCTTTCGAAACCCCATAAAACCCCGTCCCCATAGCCAGATAATGCTGGTTCACGAACTCATGAAAATAGACCCGGACTTACTCCTTCATACAAATTTCATCAAAATCGGATGTCCCTGTCAAAAGTTATCAGTACCTTTTGGTACGTAGATTTATACATGTGAAAATAAACGACTGGTATTTTTGATTTTTGGGGACACCAAAATGAAAAAGTAATATGGTCCCGGGCTTAGGTCTTACCATGGCTACTACCTTAATAGCGTATTGTCTTTAGGGAAATTCGTTCAAATACTTTTAAATTAGCACTATAACGATAATATAATTTTTTATAACGAAATACAACCCAGTTCAACTAGAAAGTAATAAAATAAAGTAGGATAATTTTATAATAGAGAAGGAATACTATTTTTCTATATTCTAAAATTTCAGCACCCTATCTTAGTCAGATATTGAAAGTAAGCTCAAGTTGAATGACAACAAGGTATCAGCCCTGCCACAATGGACAGTGAGAGCTGTTAGCGGCTCAGCTCAGACGCTGAATCAGTTGCAGCTCTTGTAACGGCTCTTGACATCCGGTCAAGTCTTGTCCGACGGCGTTTGCTGATCTTGCAAACCAGAGTGCTCTCAAGTGCTCCGCAATGTTTCAACTTGGACTGCTTGTAGCAATTTACACTTAGTACTGATACCAATGGTTGGTAAAATATCTTGAAAATTATTCTTCTATTTTAGTTGTAAATTAGACCTTAAGTTTTTATCTGAAAACATGATTATTAATGTTTCTTGAGTCATAAATTAAAATACAAGGGAATTTGAAAGTATTTTTATGTATATGAGTGTATTATTAATTATACTTTAAAAAATACTCAAAATAGGTTGTTAGCATATCATTCCAAATTATAATACTTTTTATCTAAACGAAGTTAAGAAAAAATTAAAATTGATAAATAATTGGAATCAGAAATGGGTTAAATGAAATGGAAATTAGTAAAAATGGATAGTGTTAAATATGAATCTCTTTTAAAAGTGTTGAGAGGTAAAAAAATTAGGGAAATAAGAAAACGAATCACGTAAAAAACTTGTCACACTGAGTTTGTTAAAAATTATAGATTGTCATAGCTATTAAGCAGAATAATCGTTTTAGCCTTAGTAATTCAAAATTCTACAAATCTACGAGTGACCATTAACCGTCAGCTAGAGTGCCCCTCCCCCATCACCAAATTCTGTTTTGTATTCAGCAGCCTACGCTACCGTCCGGTCCTCCCAGATGTTATGGTCTTAATTGGCCTCTCTGTGGTTCTCTGCCACCCTGCAATGGTTACTTAATTTTCTTTGAAAATCTTTGTTTGTAGGATCATTATAATCATATTTTGTTAACCACAAGATCAATGGCCAAATCAAAGTTGATACGCCATATTTTAGCTTATATACATTACAAATATAAAAAAAATTGATCAAAATACTATCTTAATTAGTAGAGAAATCTGAAGTCAATTCACATTGCTAATAAATATGTTTACGACATAAATGTTAAATTGTTTATTGAAAGCTTCCATATAAATTATGTAAACAATCTACTTGTCTCTTGTCACCAATAATATTTTTTTAATTATTATCAGCATTGTTTCAGAGAACTTTAATAACACATATTTTAAAATAAAATAATATGTTAACCGTGCCTTCGATAGCTTTATTTCAATACTTCAATAATTTCAACCTACTACAAATATAATAAAAGATTAAAAATCAAAGAGAGTTTAATATGATATTTTATGATTTTTTAAGAGAAATTGTGTAGAACGTAACAGAAAGACAAGTTAGAAAAGGAAGAATAGAAATGTAATTCAAGGCGAAACCTTCATCAAATGTTTATGACGTCACAAGTAGCGATATTGACGAGAATTTACTGCTGAGGTAGGCAAACTTTGTTGAATCTGATAAAATAAACCTGGTTCCTGAGCGGCACTTTTAGAATTTACAGCTCATCTGATGGATGAAGTATCGGTTGACAGGCTCCGAAATTCGAATAATTTTTACCGGCAAGAAAACTTGTTGGTTTTGTATGTAAGTAACAAAAAATAATATTATAAAACTTCTTGGTTATAATTGACTTTAAAACGCGTTGATTTTATTACGCGGATTGATATAAATAAAACACCTTCCGACGCTAATATTTAAATTTACACTAATAGAATTACAAACAATAATTTTAATTTGTGTTAAAGATGAAACACAATCTCTAAATTGACTTAAAAATACTGGTTTACCAACCTGAAGGACATTAGAATAAGATAAAAAATTGAAGTAGTAAACAAGAACGACCAGAAAATAAATGATTTATTGCCTAATGCTGTAAAACGATTATTAATATTGTAATAAATCTATAGTGGCTTACGTGGATAGTTACTTCAGGCAGGAAAAACGATAATTTACTTAATAAAATTAACCAGCGACTAAGTATAGAGCTTTTTTAAACACTACCAATATTCATAAAAGGTTTTTATGAAAATAATTAATTAGCTTTTAATATTGTGTTCTTTTAACGGTTTTAATAATTAATATGCTTGAAGAATTTTTTTTTTTAAATTATACGTGGATGATTTTCAAAATTTAACTCTTAAAATATTATAATTGAACAATTAATTAATTTGTTGGCGTTCGTTTGTTTTCAAACATAAATTTTCTCGAAAGTCCAGTCATAAGCTAATTTAAATTCTGCATGTAATTTGAATATTTTCTAATCATATTGGAACACCTTTTTAAGGTTGAAAAATAACTCTCATCTTATTTGAAAATACTATTAGGTCTATAAGTTGTACCCTTCAATTAATATTTATTAATACATATAATATCCATAAGCAATAATAGTCTATTACAATGCTCCAAAGCTTACCACCACTCCTTAGATGATAGAACCCTTCCACTTGACTTCACAGTGTTCACTAATGCCCAGTGATGTTTGGAAATCAAATACAACCCAAATATACCGAGCATATTGATCAGGCTACTCTATTGTAATGCAAGTCATCCAGTTGACCTGATTCGAAAACGTCCAATCAAATACTAAATTAATAAAGTATTTTAAATATAATATATTTTGTTACTTTTAAGTAATTTATACTGTGTCATGAAATATTTGTGTGATTTGTATAACTTTCAATAAAACAGATGAATCTTTACTTATTTTACCCTAATGTAACAATATAATAGCAATCTTAAATGTGCGTAATAATATAAAAAACTTTCAATTACCTTAAGTTTTTAAAATATATTGGTTTAAAAATCTTGGTTAACCGTCTTAGAATTGAGGTACCAACGTTCGATTATAAGACAATAAATTTAACTTATTTAGAGAAGATTTTAAAATTAATAATAATTTTAAAATTGATTTCTTTACATTTTTTAAATAAGTTTAATAAATAAAATGTCTTTATTAATTTATTTAAATTTTTTAAACAAAGTAGCATTTACATTTATAAAAAATTTAAAAAGATTATTTTAATAAATAATTGTTTATATTTTTATAATAAACCCTATTGATTCTGGTAGTTATGGATACAGACAAACGCAAGAATTTGAGTTTTCTAGAATAAAAGGAGAGGTCGCACAGAGTGTAGTCCAATTAAAAACCTTTTTAATTTTTATGACAAATAACATGGTTATTTAAATTGTAAAAATGTCAAAATTTTACAAAGGAATATTCAGGTGAATTATACGCCCTTCTCATTTATTTAATTGGGAATTCTGTCACTTAACCTGAATATTTGATTTATTAATACTTTGAAACATTACTGTACTTTGTTGTAAAAAATGTTAAACAGATTAAAATTTATCATGTGACCACTTACATAGAAAAACACTTCTGTAAGTCTTTATACATTTTTAATAAATTATTTAAAGTTGAAAAAATATGTTTTCAAATATATTGATACCAAGTGTTTTTATGCTATTCATTGTCTGAATCTTCTTTTATGCTATTCATTGTCTGAATCTTCATTAGCTTCGTCATTTTTATTGTCCTTAAGGCCTACATGCAACTGTAAAGTTTTTTTTTATTATTTTTTTTTATTTAATTAAACATTTAATGCTGAGATTTGAATATAAAATACATAGTAAATAAATTGTGCCGCACATACAATAATGCATTAAATAAATCTTGTGTCCGTAGTGGTTCTGATAATATCTGTAGTTACAACATTTTACTATGAAAATACACAATACGTAGTCTAACAATTACACATATACATCATTCAACCTATCAACCATCCTATCTCTACTTGATAATCTATTTGTTCTTTACTTTGTTACTTTACATCTATTTTACAGATCTATTTCTGTACTTTTGGTTCCCTTTATTAAACAAAAAAGAATAAAAAAACTATGTAGTATAAGGCAATTAAATTAATATAATACAGTAACTAAGTAAACAAAATTGTGAAGAAGATTACATATGGAAATTGAGAGTCAGAGGTCATTATGAATTTTATTAAAATATGGAAGCAATGTACGAGAGCACACAAAGAGACTACAGTTCCAGTTAGTCTGAATGCAGAATCTGAACAAAACCGTTACAGTGACGATGAGAGCTTAATAGTGATTAGAGAAACAGGGAATTATTAATGAGAGACAAATGGACACACGCATAACTCATTTCTATCTCTGAATATTATGTGGAAGTAAATGTTTATCGTTATAAAAGTTACATAATACGTACGTCTTCTATTTATTTGTGCTAAAACTACGCTAAAATAACAGTTTATTATTAATTAGTTAATAATACTTGATGAAACTAGAGTATGTATAATGAAGGCATTAACGTGTGAACACAATCGTTGCTTTCAATAATTAATATCCGACCAATTATAATTTTGTGAAGCATTGTAAAAATAAAGTAATAATATAGAGTAGATCAATTATTGGTGGCGATCATCCATCCAAAGCTTAGCCACGATCGATATCACTAGACCTAATCGTAGTCCTCAATAATACTAGAACTACATTCAGGATCCAGTGGCACGGTCGTGTCACGTCGCCAAGTCCCACCCAACCAAACAGACGACGCATGCCTATATAGACACGAAGAAGAATACGGCTAATTTTCACTTCTCAAAAGGGCACAAAAAGGACACAATTAACCCATTTTTCGTTTTCTATCCGTTTAACTGGGTCAATAAACACAAAAAATCACCAAGCTTACTTTTAAAACCCGCAATGAAGTAAAATATATGCGTTCAAAAGAAGCCTAAAAAATGTCAGAAATGTGGTTTCCTACGCACAACAAACTATTTAAATTTTTAAGCAAAGCTACAGCCTTTATCACTGATGGGAATCGCACGAAACTTTGTAGGAATCTTTGTATTTGTACGTAGTACAAACCTTTGTGTACAAAGATCGAGTTCATTCACTTTAAATATCACAAAATAAAACAAATATGAGATTTCTTCAATCATTTTGTTTACATTTCGTAAATTTAAAAGGTAAACAAAGCAAACATTTGACATTATAATTTTAACTCGCCTACGGCTCGATGGGGGCTCCGCCCCCATGCCCCCTTAGGAGTTGCCCCCTAGTTTGAATTGATAAAAAGTCAAGTTTGAAATAGTTTAGTTCCACACAAGATCTGAACAGCCAAGACAGTAACAAAACCATCTAATACTCTAAATTCACAATCAATAGTAAAAAAAGCTTTAATAATCTCCTATTAGTAGCTTTTAATACCCCTCTTTAGTAAATAGTTTTAAAAATTTTAAAACTATTAAAAATTTATTTATTAGCTGTGAAATAAATATTATTTATGTAAATATTCTAGGTGTTAAGCTTGATGGAGGGTCCAACCCAATAATTGGTTGCCCCAATTCCGTATTCCGTAAATTACTGTCAAAACCTCATACACTGAACAGGCTAGTTGAGGGCTCAACTCCAACTACAGTAACAGAAGCCGCCAATACACACTACTCACAATAAATAATAATAAGCTTTGAAATTTGCCCACTTCTCATGGTTTAATCCCACTCCCTAGTTCCCCTTAATTCGTTAAAAAATATAATGGAGTTGTGAAATATTAATGAACTATGTCATGCATGGCATAGTCATGCTCAAAAGTTGTTGTGTAAAAATTTGGAGTGCGATTATGATTGCACATGATTGAGGTAATAGCTGTATTCTGAAAAGATAAAAGTGGAATAAAATTATAAATTTATATAGAGGATCGTTGTATGTAATAGAAGAAAAAAGAGACAAAATCAAGATATTTGGAATAAAAAAAATATATGGTATATGCTAAGATTCTTCAGTTCCGCCACGGGGTGGCCAAAATACGCAGGAATCATATATGTACCATATAGAGAAACGATAACAATTTTATCATTCAAAATCAGCAATTATTAATTTAACAATTAATTTTAAATGTTATATATATTAGTTCAGAAAATTAATAAAACTAGAGCCCTAGTAGTATGTAATAGATCGCAGGGCATTAGGTACTATAATCACTTAAAATGAAGAAAGTTGCAACTTAAGAACCATAAAATCGGCGTACATTATGCATTTTCAACCAATGGTAGTAAAAAAAAAAACAAATTGTGAAATAATAGCCAAAAAAGGATTATTGGTTAAATTAAAATATACTGAAAAAGTTACAATAATTGATAAGCATAGAATAGTTTTCAATTACAACAATAAGAGGGTTAATCTAGACTTAAGGTGAGAGCACTGCATTGAGGAAGTTTGACGGACAAAGTGGCAGCGAGAAAATTACTATTGAGTTTAATTCAATTTTTTATTATAATATTTCTCAGCCTGATGGGTCATCTGATATGTAGATGGTCTTAAAAAAACGTCGGAAGTGGGTAACCGTTAGCGAAGGTAAGAATGGAAAGTTCAATCGTTCTAAAACTTAATATGTTCAATCGTTTCCTAAACTAAAATCTAAGCCTGATTGGACAGCAGCAAATTGGTCAATGACTGGATGTCAAACGTGTTGGGACACGTTCAACTCTTCAAAGTAAAACTTCACCAGAACTATCAACTGAAGCGCTATATTCAATCTAGGGATTCATATAGAGAGACAGCATATAAATAGTAGAAAATTAAGTTTTAATTACTGTATAAGGTAATTTTTTGTGCGAAAACCTACAAGAAATTTTCCAGCATGAGAAAACTAAAGTCTAGAAAATGTAATAAGACCTAAAATATTTTTAGCAATTAATATAGAAATCAAAGCGGACATCACCTGAATGTATAGATACGCATACGATTCAGTAAACTTCATTTTCAATAATAACACAGCAATCAGAGGGAAAACCATACGCAAACAACTATGCGTCCAATTGAGAATAAATATAGGCAAGAGGTGTAGTTAAAAGATATCATTTAAATACAAGCGAGAACTAAGCGACTATAATAGCGCTCCAAACGACATCTTTAAGAACCAACGTACTTCCCTACCGACACCTCGTCTTTTTAGAAATTTTTATAGTTAGAAAGTTGAAAATTTGTAGTTTTTGGGCATTTATACTGTTTTAATCAAAGCGAGTAATACCCTGGTGAAATAAACCGCTCTCTATGCATCGAAACTCGGTGGTCTACACAAGACATTTGAGTTTAACAGAATACAATATTCGTATCAAACACGGGTGTAGTTGAAAGAGATCATCTAAACACGAGCGAGAACTAAACCTGCAAAGTGATCTACGATACCACGTGGTGATATTCGCTGATACGGCTGAACTACGTTACCGACAAATCTATATTTTTTACCTTTTTAATAATTTAAAAGTAAAAAAGTTGTAGTTTTATGATTTTCCCTAAATTGAAACATCTCAAAGAATGTCAATGCCAAATTTTAAATCTCTAGCTTAAACGGTGGCTTCAGGACTTTAATATTATAAGTGAGTGAGTCAGTTACACATGGGGCTGTATATATTATAGACTCGCCTACGGCTCGATGGGGGCTCCGCCCCCATGCCCCCTGTTTGGGTTCCTTTAATTCGATAATAATTTAAGAAGTCCCTCTGTCCACCTAGGGGTTGCCCCGATTTCATAAAAAATACCAAAGCTCAAAATTGGTCTTATGGCCTGGCGGCTATAGATCCCTAAAATTTTAAATGTTTTACATAAAATTATCTTTATATTAAAAATATATTTCTTTAAATATATAGTGTCTTCCGTGTTACCGCCCATTAAAAGAGTAGAACAATAAAAGAGAATAGAATAATTCAATCCTGGAATGCAATTAGAAAATTCCATTCAAAACTAAATAAAAAGCTTTGTAACGGGGCAGACCCCCCTCCTTAAGAAATTCCTAACATATGCAAGAGTCGTTGATGCGGTGGGCGGAGTCTTAAAAATTTCTTAAAAGAAACACCAAATAGAATATAATTTATTTAAAAACAGTGCAATTTTTTATGAAATCAAAATTTTCAAAGTACACTCTTTAAAGGGAGAAAGGGGTGAGATGTGGCAAAATGGCATATGAACAAAATTGTAAAGCGTCAAAAATTGAATGTAATACCTGTAAAAATATATTGATATAATTATGCATTTACCACATTAAAATAAATTGTAAATACAATACAAGAAAAATGTTAGTAATTTCGTGTTTTCTCGGTTATTTAACTAATCTTAGATTGAAATTGGTCGATGGTTGCTCCTATAGTAAGACCTAGATAAGGTTATAATATACACTTAATTTGAGGCATCTATGTGCCATAACAGTAAACGAAATGTATTCAAATAGATCAATTTTTGTGAAAGAAATTCGATTTTGTGAAAGTATTCTCCTTCTTTAGGGTGAAGGGGGTGAGATATGCCAAAATGTCTTAGGACAAAACTTATAGAGCGTCTATTAGAATATAGTAATCTCAAAACATATATCTATATAGCAGTATATTTACCTAGTTAAAGTGAATTACAAACACTTTGCATAAAAAAATGTTGATAATTTTGAGTTTTTACAATTTTTATTACTAAACTTCGATTGAAATCGGAAAAAAAGCTTCTACTATAGAAAGAACTTGTTAAGCTCATAATAAAAACAGAAATGTATGCATATATATTACACAGTATTAAATAAAAATATCAAAGTAGCGCAATTTTTTCGAAAAACTTTAGAAATTTTGAAAGTACGCCGCTTTTTAAGGGCGAAGGGGGTGAGATACAGCAAAATTTCACAGGACCAAACTTGTAGAGCGTCTATAACAGAATATAATTGAGGCAAAACATTAAAGTGAATTAAAAACACTTTACATGAAAAAATGTTAAGAATTTAGTGTTTTTACAATTTTCTTGGACTAAACTTTGATTAAAATTGGCAAATATCGAGTACCATAGAAAGGTTTGGTTGAAGTCAGTATATAAACAGAATTATAGGCATCCATGTGCCATAATAGTGAATAAAAATATCAAAATACAGTAGCGCGATTTTCGAGAAAAAATTTAGAAATTTTGAAAGTCCGCCCCTTTTAAGGGTGAAGGGGGTGAGATACGTCAAAATTTCAAAGGACCAAACTTGTAGAGCATCTAAAATAGAATACAATATTGATAAAACATGTATCGATATAGCAGTATATTTACCGGGTAAAAGTAAATTAAAAACACTATACATGAAAAAATGTTAAGGATTTCGTTTGTTTACGTTTTTTCTGGACTAAACTTAGGTTGAAATTGTTCAATGAATGCTACTATAGTTAGATCTATATTAGGGCATAAAATGTACAAAATGTCACTCATCGATGTGCTATAATAGTAAATGAAAAATATTTAAATAGTGCAATTTTTGTTGACGAATTATGAAATTTTGGAAGTACGCCCCTTTTTAAGGGTGAAGGGGATGAGATACGGTAAAATGTTATAGGACCTAACTTGTAGAGCGTTAAATTCCCAACTAACGATTTTCTCTCAGATTCGAGGTAGGACCTCTCGTTCAAAAGTTATAGCGAAAATGGTAAAATCTTACATTTTCGGGTTATCGGTTTCAACCCTCCATTATTTTCTTGGAGGGGTTGAAATGGAAAATTGTCGGGTTTCAGACTTTTCCTGGGGGCATCAGATCTTAAGCCACCCGCATGCCAAAAATCAAGTTTCCAGCTCACCCGGAAGTAGTCTAGAATTTGTATAGATGAGTGAGTCAGTGAGTTACACATGGGGCTGTATAATCCTACGGCTCGATGGGGGCTCCGCCCCCATGCCCCCTGTAATGGTTCCCCCGAAGTGTTACTAGACGATAACGAATCGATGCCGAAAGGAAATTGCCGTTAGTAGTTTAGAGGAAGTTAAAAAAATACGTGGAAACAACGAATAGTCAAGTAACAAATGTTGTAATGTTGAAGAGCAATTGTAGTGAAAGAATTTCTATATCGTTAAAGTATGCTCCTTTTCAAGGGTGAAGGGGGTGAGATTCTGCCAAATCGGAAAGGACCGAACTTGTAGAGCGTCTAAAATAGAACAAATTATTGGCGAAATATAAATAAATATGGCAGTAAAATTTTCACTATAAAGTAATTTACAAACACTTAATATGAAAAAATGTCAATAATTTCGTTTTTTTTTCAATTGTTTTGGTATTAAATTTGATTGAATTTGACCAATGGCTGCTAAAATAGTAAGAACTAGTTGGGTCAATAATATTTACTAAGTTTGAGGCATCTGTGCGCCATAATAGTAAATAAAAAACAATAAAATAGCGAATTGCTTGTGGAAGAATGTATAAAGTTTGAAATTACACCCCTTTTTAACGGTTAAGGGGGCGAGATACTCCAAAATGTCGCAATACCAAACTTTTAGAGCGTCTATAACAGAATAGAGTAATGGCAAAATATATATCAATATAGCAGTACATTTACCAAGTTTAAGTGAATTACAAACACATTACATAAAAAATTGTTGAGAATTTTGTGTTTTTACAATTTTTTCTGGGTAAAATTCGATTGAAATTGGCAAAAAAAATTTCTACAGATAGAACCTGATTTCGTTTGTTTACGATTTTTTGGACTAAAATTAGGTTGAAATTGACCACTGAATGCTACTATATTTAGACCTATATTAGTGCATAATATGTACAAAATTTCACTCATCGATGTGCCATAATACTAAACGAAAAATATTAAAATAGTCCAATTTTTGTTGACGAATTTTCAAATTTTGGAAGTACGCCCCTTTTTAAGGGTGAAGGGGATGAGATACTGTAAAATGTCACAGGAGCTAACATGTAGAGCGTTTGATTCCCCACTAACGATATTCCCTCAGATTCGAGATAGGACCTCTTGTTCAAAAGTTACAGCGAAAATAGTAAAACCTTACATTTTTGGGGTACCGGTTTCCACCCTTCGTTATTTTTTTAGGGGGGTTAAAATGAAAAATTGTCGGTTTTCAGACTTTTCCCTGGGATATCGGTCCGAAAGCCACCCGCATACAAAAAAAACAAGTTTCCAGCTCACCCGGAAGTGGTCTAGAATTTGTATAGATGATTCAATGAGTTCCACATGGGGCTCAATATCCTGAAGTGGGTATATACTGAAAAATCGCAAAGGAGCGAACTTGTAGAGCGTCTAAAGTAGAATATAATACTGGCAAAACATACATAATTTTTTCTGTATATTTGGCAGAATGCAGTAATTTACAAAAACTTAAAATAAAAAAAATGTTAATAAATACGTGATTTTTCATTTTTTTTGGGACTTAACTATGATTGAAATTGACCAACTGTTGCTATCATAGTAAAACTAGTTGGATCTATAATATGTACAAAGTTTCAGGCATCTGTGTTTCATAATGGTGAATAAAAATTTTTGGATAATCACATTTTTATGAAAAAATTTAGAAATTGTGAAAGTACGCGCCTTTTTAAGGGGGAAGGGGGTGCGATACGCCAAAATATCGTAGGACCAAACTTGTAGAGCGTCTATAATAGTATATAGTAATGGCAAATTATATATCGAAATAGCAATATATTTGCCAAGTTAAAGTGAATTACTAACACATTACATGAAAAAATGTAAATAATTTTGTGATTTTACCACTTTTTTCTGGACTAATCTTCGATTAAAATAGGCAAATAGCTACTAATATAAAAAGAACCTGTTGAGGTCATGATATAAATATAAATTCTTGCATATATGTTTCATAATAGTAAATAAAAATAACAAAATAGCACAATTTTTTCGTAAAGATTATTCTTAATTTTGAAAGTACGCCCCCTTTTAAGGGTGAAGGGGGTGAGATACGCCAAAATGTCATATGACCAAACTTGTAAAGCGTCTATAATAGTATATAGTAATGGCAAATTATATATCGAAATAGCAATATATTTGCCAGGTTTAAGTGAATTACTATCACATTACATGAAAAAATGTAAATAGTTTTGTGATTTTACCACTTTTTTGGACTAATCTTCGATTAAAATAGGCAAATAGCTACTAATATAGAAAGAACCTGTTGAGGTCATACTATAAACAGAAATTCATGCATATATGTTACACAATAGCAAATAAAAATATCAAAATAGCGTAATTTTTTCGAAAAGTTTTAGAAATTTTGAAAGTAAGCCCCTTTTTAAGGGTGAAGGGGGTGAGATACGGCAAAATTTCATAGGACCAATCTTGTAGAGCGTCTAATTCCCAACTGACGATTATCCATCAGATTTGAGGTAGGACCTCTCGTTCAAAAGTTACAGCGAAAATAGTAAAACCTTACATTTCGGAGTTACAGTTTCCACCCTTCGTTATTTTTTTGGGGGGGTTGAAATAAAAAATTGTCGGGTTTCAGACTTTTCCCGGGGGTCTCAGACCTTCAGCCACCCGCATGCAAAAAATCACATTTCCAGCTCACCCGGAAGTGGTTTAGAATTTTGATAGATGAGTCAGTCAGTCAGTTACACATGGGGCTGTATATATTATAGACTCGCCTACGGCTCGATGGGGGCTCCGCCCCCATGCCCCCTGTTTGGGTTCCTTTAATTCGATAATAATTTAAGAAGTCCCTCTGTCCACCTAGGGGTTGCCCCGATTTCATAAAAAATACCAAAGCTCAAAATTGGTCTTATGGCCTGGCGGCTATAGATCCCTAAAATTTTAAATGTTTTACATAAAATTATCTTTATATTAAAAATATATTTCTTTAAATATATAGTGTCTTCCGTGTTACCGCCCATTAAAAGAGTAGAACAATAAAAGAGAATAGAATAATTCAATCCTGGAATGCAATTAGAAAATTCCATTCAAAACTAAATAAAAAGCTTTGTAACGGGGCAGACCCCCCTCCTTAAGAAATTCCTAACATATGCAAGAGTCGTTGATGCGGTGGGCGGAGTCTTAAAAATTTCGTAAAAGAAACACCAAATAGAATATAATTTATTTAAAAACAGTGCAATTTTTTATGAAATCAAAATTTTCAAAGTACACTCTTTAAAGGGAGAAAGGGGTGAGATGTGGCAAAATGGCATATGAACAAAATTGTAAAGCGTCAAAAATTGAATGTAATACCTGTAAAAATATATTGATATAATTATGCATTTACCACATTAAAATAAATTGTAAATACAATACAAGAAAAATGTTAGTAATTTCGTGTTTTCTCGGTTATTTAACTAATCTTAGATTGAAATTGGTCGATGGTTGCTCCTATAGTAAGGCCTAGATAAGGTAATAACATACACTTAATTTGAGGCATCTATGTGCCATAACAGTAAACGAAATGTATTCAAATAGATCAATTTTTGTGAAAGAAATTCGATTTTGTGAAAGTATTCTCCTTCTTTAGGGTGAAGGGGGTGAGATATGCCAAAATGTCTTAGGACAAAACTTATAGAGCGTCTATTAGAATATAGTAATCTCAAAACATATATCTATATAGCAGTATATTTACCTAGTTAAAGTGAATTACAAACACTTTGCATAAAAAAATGTTGATAATTTTGAGTTTTTACAATTTTTATTACTAAACTTCGATTGAAATCGGAAAAAAAAGCTTCTACTATAGAAAGAACTTGTTAAGCTCATAATAAAAACAGAAATGTATGCATATATATTACACAGTATTAAATAAAAATATCAAAGTAGCGCAATTTTTTCGAAAAACTTTAGAAATTTTGAAAGTACGCCGCTTTTTAAGGGCGAAGGGAGTGAGATACAGCAAAATTTCACAGGACCAAACTTGTAGAGCGTCTATAACAGAATATAATTGAGGCAAAACATTAAAGTGAATTAAAAACACTTTACATGAAAAAATGTTAAGAATTTAGTGTTTTTACAATTTTCTTGGACTAAACTTTGATTAAAATTGGCAAATATCGAGTACCATAGAAAGGTTTGGTTGAGGTCAGTATATAAACAGAATTATAGGCATCCATGTGCCATAATAGTGAATAAAAATATCAAAATACAGTAGCGCGATTTTCGAGAAAAAATTTAGAAATTTTGAAAGTCCGCCCCTTTTAAGGGTGAAGGGGGTGAGATACGTCAAAATTTCAAAGGACCAAACTTGTAGAGCATCTAAAATAGAATACAATATTGATAAAACATGTATCGATATAGCAGTATATTTACCGGGTAAAAGTAAATTAAAAACACTATACATGAAAAAATGTTAAGGATTTCGTTTGTTTACGTTTTTTCTGGACTAAACTTAGGTTGAAATTGTTCAATGAATGCTACTATAGTTAGATCTATATTAGGGCATAAAATGTACAAAATGTCACTCATCGATGTGCTATAATAGTAAATGAAAAATATTTAAATAGTGCAATTTTTGTTGACGAATTATGAAATTTTGGAAGTACGCCCCTTTTTAAGGGTGAAGGGGATGAGATACGGTAAAATGTTATAGGACCTAACTTGTAGAGCGTTAAATTCCCAACTAACGATTCTTCTCAGATTCGAGGTAGGACCTCTCGTTCAAAAGTTATAGCGAAAATGGTAAAATCTTACATTTTCGGGTTATCGGTTTCAACCCTCCATTATTTTCTTGGAGGGGTTGAAATGGAAAATTGTCGGGTTTCAGACTTTTCCTGGGGGCATCAGATCTTAAGCCACCCGCATGCCAAAAATCAAGTTTCCAGCTCACCCGGAAGTAGTCTAGAATTTGTATAGATGAGTGAGTCAGTGAGTTACACATGGGGCTGTATATATTATAGACTCGCCTACGGCTCGATGGGGGCTCCGCCCCCATGCCCCCTTAGGAGTTGCCTCCTAGTTTGAATTAATAAAAAGTCAAGTTTGTAATAGTTTAGTTTCACACAAGATCTGAACAGCCAAGACAGTAACAAAACCATCTAATACTCTGAATTCACAATCAATAGTAAAGAAAGCTTTAATAATCTCCTATTAGTAGCTTTTAATACCCCTCCTTTGTAAATAGTTGAAAAAATTGAGCCGTGAAATAAATATTATTTATGTAAATATTCTAGGTGTTTTGCTTGATGGAGGGTCCAACCCAATAATTGGTTGCCCCAATTCCGTAAATTACTGTCAAAACCTCATACAATGAACATGCTAGTTGAGGGCTCAACTCCAACAACAGTAACAGAAGCCGCCAATACACACTACTAACAATAAATAATAATAAGCTTTGAAATTTGCCGACGGCTCATGGTTTAATCCCACGCCCTAGTTCCCTTTAATTCGTTAAAAAATATAATGGAGTTGTGAAATATTAATGAACTATGTAAATAGTAATACTCAAAAGTTGTTGTGTAAAAATTTGGGAGGTACGATTGTGATTGCACATGATTGAGGTAATAGCTGTATTCTGAAGAGATAAAAAAAGAATAAAATTATATAAGTTTATATAGAGGATCGTTGTATGTAATAGAAGAAAAAAGGGACAAAATCAAGATATTTGAAATTAAAAAATATGGTATAGGCTAAGATGCTTCAGTTCCGCCACGGGGTGGCCAAGAAACGCAGGAATCATATATGTACCATATAGAGGAACGATAACAATCTTAAAATGAAGAAAGTTGCAACTTAAGAACCATAAAATCGGCGTACATTATGCATTTTCAACCAATGGTAGTAATCCAATGGTAGTAAACCAATGGTAGTATAGAATACCAATTGTGAAATAATAGTCAAAAAAGAATTATTGGTTAAATTAAAATATACTGAAAGAGTTACAATAATTTATAAGCATAGAATAGGTTTCAATTACAACAATAATAGGGTTAATCGAGACTTAAGGTGAGAGCACTGCATTGAGGAAGTTTGACGGACAAAGTGGCAGCAAGAAAAATTACTATTGAGTTTAATTCAATTGGTTATTACAATATTTCTCAGCCTGATGGGTCATCAGATATGTAGATGGTCTTAAAAAAAACGTCGGAAGTAGGAAAACGTTGGCGAAGGTAAGAATGGAAAGTCCAATCGTTCTAAAACTTAATATGTTCAATCGTTTCCTAAACTAAAATCTAAGCCTGATTGGACGGCACGATTTCGATTCAGTAAACTTCATTTTCAATAATAACACAGCAATTAAAGCGAAAACCATACGCAGGACAACACCTGAATGTAAATATACGCTTTCGATGCAGTAAACTTCATTTTCAATAATAACACGGCAATCAGAGGGAAAACCATACGCAATCAACTATTATCGGGAAGAGGTGTAGTTAAAAGATATCATTTAAATACAAGCGAGAACTAAGCGACTATAATAGCGCTCCGAGCGACATCTTTAAGATCCAAAGTACTTCCTTACCGACACCTCGTCTTTTTAGAATTTTCTATGATTTGTAAGTTGATAATTTATAGTTTTAGGGCATTACTAATGTATAAATCAAAGCGAGTATTACCCAGGTGAAATAACCCGCTCACATTAGTAAGACACCGTCGTCTACATAAGACGTTTATGTTTATATAGGATATAACATTTGTGTCAAACAGGGGTGTAGTTGAAAGGAAACATATAAACACGAGCGAGAACTAAACCTGCAGAGTGATCTACGATACCATCGATGATATACGCTGATACGGCTAAACTACGTTACCGACAAATCATTATTTTTTTACCTTTTTTATAGTTTAAAAGTAAAAAAGTTGTAGTTTTATAATTTTTCCTAAATTGAAACATCTCAAAGAATGTCCATGCCAAATTTCAAGTCTCTATCTTAAACAGTCGCTTCAGGAATTTAATATCATAAGTGAGTGAGTGAGTGAGTCAGTTACACATGGGGCTGTATATATTATAGAGTCGCCTACGGCTCGATGGGGGCTCCGCCCCCATGCCGCCTTTGAGGGTTGCCCCAAATTTGTTAATTGCTCCAAGTCTCAAGTACCGAACAGGCTAGACCCTCCCTAGGGTTTGCCCTAAATTCGTAAATAAATAAAAAGTCGAGATTAAAATACGTTAGTTCTACGGAAGAACTGCACAGTCAAGACAGTAACAAAACCGTCAAATACACAAAATTCACAATCAATAGTAAACAAAGCTTTTAAAAAACTCATATAAATCGGTTTTAATACCCCTTCGTAATTAGAATTCGTTTAAAAGTTTTGAGCTGTGAATTTATAATTAATTATGTAAATATTTTAGGTGTTATGCTGGTAAAAATATATACTTTAGATAAGACGATTGTTGTTGTGTTAGATGAAAAGAAATTTCAATTAATAGAGTTATAGTTGTTGTTGTTGCTATCATTATATTTAATAGTAGTAGTTATGGTAACAAATATTTCTCTGTTCGGTAGCTAAATATAAAGTTTTAAATTTTTATAAATTTTATGTATCCCATCCTATAATATAATACGAGCTATGTCTGAAGGGATGTGTGTTCAACGATCTCGAAATGTAGCTGTTAGATTTTGCTTAAACTTTGCACTTAAGAGTGTTTTGGCCCAAAATTAAGTTTTTGAAACAGCCTCAGTCCCAGGAAGATCGTTGGTCTAAATTTAAGTTTAAAAATCGTTATTTTTAACATTGGTCTTATAGGTTGCTATTTTGGTAACGAAATAACAACTAAAAGTAAACAAAAATAAAGGAACATAAATTTTAAGCAGTTTTTTTAACAGCTGTTAGCTGTGAAGAGTCTGGTGTAGATTTAATAGCTTGATTACCATGGCACTATAACAAAAGTCAATTAAAACCAACGAGCAAGGCTCGGTTAACCTGGTACTGAATAGAGATACAATTATGGGAAAATTGACATAATCCCATGACTCATCCAACTCAAATAAGAACTTGTAAATTTCAGGAGATAGAATAAAAACGTTGAAATCACTGAAATAGCGTATAACATTCAAATTAATGAGCGAAAACAAGAATTAAAAAAACATGAAAACAAAATAATAGGAAAGAATAAAAACGGGGTTGATCCGCACAAAAACCCCTACTATTACAAACTACTAATTATAAGAATATAAAATCGAGACCTGTGAAATAATAATTTATTCATAAAAACCTGTTTGTTTTGTTCAAAAGTAATTTAAAAATTCTCAAAATATATTTTAAGTGTGTATTAAAATATAATGTAAACACTGAACATAAATAAAACAAAAAGATAATAATTAACTGTCTATTAATTATTGTACAAAGTAATAGAAGTATATTACGCTAAGATCACGGCACGAGTAACACAGTAAATTCTTGGAATGCGAAATTCGGCCGAAAGCTTAACCTGGGGTGAATTTGAATTAGTAATCGAAAATAAGGTGAAAATGAAACGAGAACCTAACATTTAAATCTGTTCTTTTTGTTCAATACTCATTTAAAAATTCACAAAAAACATATTTTAAGTGTGTATTAAAATATAATGTAAAACACTGAATATAAATAAAACAGAAAGATAATAATTAACTGTCTATTAATTATTGTACAGAGTTATAGAAGTATATTACGTTAAGATGACGGCACGAGCTACACAGTAAATTCATTGAATGCGAAATTCAGCCGCAAGCGTAACCTGGGGTGAATTTGAATTAGTAATCTAAAATGAGGTGAAAATGAAACGAGAACCTAACATTTAAATCTGTTCTTTTTGTTCAATACTTATTTAAACATTCTCAAAAACATATTTTTAACAAGACAAAAATCTAATATACGACACTGAATACAAATCAAACAAAAAGATAATAATTAACTGTCTATTTAGTATCGTACAAGGGAATCGTAGTATGTTACGTTAAGATCACAGCTCAAGCTTCACAGAAAAATTCATGTAGTGCGAAATTCGGCCTAAAGGATAATCTAGTGTGAATTTGAATCAATAATCTAAAATTAATTGAAAACATAACGAGAAACTAACATTAAAATCTGTTTATTATGTACATTAGTTGTTTAAAAATTCTCTAACTCAAAATCGTTATTAAAAGAAATTCTTATCTGTAAAAAATACAATGCTGGTGTCAAACACGGGTGTAGTTGAAAGAGATCATTTAAACACGAGCGAGAACTAAACCTGCAAAGTGATCTACGATACCACGCGGTGATATACGCTGATACGGCTGAACTACGTTACCAACAAATCTATATTTTTTTACCTTTTTAATAGTTTATAAGTAAAAAAGTTGTAGTTTTATGATTTTCCCTAAATTGAAACATCTCAAAGAATGTCCATGCCAAATTTCATGTCTCTAGTTTAAACGGTCGCTTCAGGACTTTAAGATCATCAGTGAGTCAGTCAGTCAGTCAGTCAGTTACACATGGGGCTGTATATATTATGGATTCGTTGTATAAACCAAGCCAAAACATCTGCTATCATATTCATTGATTTGATCAGCTGGTTCTTATAGATTGTGTTATACAGATTTTTTTTACTTAAAATTGTGTTGACTTTCGTCCAAGCCAATAAATTCATTTGAATTATCTGTATTACTGTATTAAAAAATAAAATATTGTTATCTTTAGAACTGGAGAACTGTTATTATTCTCAATGTTGTAACTTTGTTGTTACAACTGTGTAATTTTTCTTTGGTAAGTTACAACCCGAAAATTAACAGCAAACTCAATAAAAACTCACAAAACTAAACCAACTAGGAAGACTTTATCTTCAAAACGCCGTTTTAAGAGAAATTTGTCTTTGTAAATATTGTAAACTGTGGAATGCATAAAAGAAACAAATACATGAAGACATAAAATATTAATCCAAACCAATGAAGAAGTGACTATACGGTGCCAAATAAGATTAATTATCCTCCTCCACCTATACGTACGTGAATTAGTTACTATGTTAACTTCTCAGTGACAACTGAACCGATCTTCAAGATTGATGTGTCAAAAAAGGAATTATGTTATATTTGCCAATTCTTCATCAAATTAAAAGGCGTAATTTCTCATTGAGCTATGCCCTATTTCGCTTGGAATGTTTGGTTTTGACCAACTCATTTATTGAGCAGGAAAAAATCGCGGTAGGCCGCCCCCCCTATGACAGAAAACTGATATCCTCATAAAAAAATGCTATTTTTGGGCAGTGTTGATGTACTAAGCTTTAATGCTAGTATTCAGAAAACGCATGGTAAGCGTTCTTATTGTACTCCCTGAAAAATTCTGCTAGGAAAATGTTTGAACTAGAAAATGTTGTCATTTCATAAATTTCAATGTACAGACGTTGCTGCAAGGAGTAATTAATTTTAAAAATCCCAATATGCTATCATTCTAATTTAATTGAATGTTTGGAGATTGACTGATGTTTATATTAAACATGGACCAATCCTTAAAACAGATTACTATTTTGGCACTGATACTATAAAAATCGTATCCGTAGCAATATTGCTTCATCCATTCTTTTAATCAGATGTGCAATATTAAATATTTATAGCTTAAATTCCTTTTTAACGCTTCACATACAGAACACAAAACGGCTATGGAGCAGACCTGTAGTAGAAATCAGTTAATCTTAGGTTGTCTTTACTCAAAGATAGTTCTATGTAGTCCAAAAATTACACTTGCAGTTATTCAGGGATTAAAAGTACCGTACATTTTCTTAACACTGCAGATGAAGCAATAAAATTTGGTACATTAACACGACAGAAACTTATGCATTTAACAATCTTTGATTTATATCTCGATAGTAAAGATGAATTCGAAGGGGGTGACTAAGATTAAAGACACCTTCAAATTAATACCTCCTGTCACTTCCCTTACGAATCACGGGTATTCAGCATGTACCCATAAATTAGTATTTTAATCTCTTAATGCAGCTATATAGCCAAAAAAAACTACCCTTTAAACGACAGCAGTGTTCCTCTGTATAAATTCCAGACAAACAAATACAAATATAGTTTTCCGTTTAACTTTAAAGCTTTCAATTAAATCTGTGTTCCTACTTAAATATTTTACTTTAAAAACCCAAATGGCCAAATATGATAAAAAATAATGATATCATAAACAAAAACACTAAGTGTTGAGAGGTTGCCAAGTCCTAAAAAGATATGATATCAAAATATGTTCCATTCAATGACTTTGATTTTAGAATAGCTACTCGACAAATTGATTCGATCTTTTAATGCTTGGTAATTATTCCGTAAAACATTATTGTTTTATTTCGAAACCGTACTTGGCCAGAAGATGTATTAGTAAAGTTAGGCCTATATATACTAATGGGGATATATTACGATGAATGAAGAAGTTCTCAATAGTACAGTTCAGTAAAAAATAAAATAAAATACCATACATCTGCTGGCCAAGTACGGTTTCTAAATAAAACAATAATGTTTTACGGAATGTTTACCAAGCATTAAAAGATCGAATCAATTTGTCGAGTAGCTATTCTAAAATCAAAGTCATTGACTTGGAACATATTTTGATATCATATCTTTTTAGGACTTGGCAACCCCTCAACACTTAGTGTTTTTGTTTATGATAGGATTAACTAACTAAAACAAGAACAGAATTGAAAAATCAGCTGATGTACAATTTGCTTGATTTCTATTAAAACTTAACTTGAGTAAATTCCGAGCTCTCATTGGTCTAGAACCTGTAAGTTTAAGACCTAATTCAATAGGTTTGTATTAAAATGTTCTTATTGTTCAATATATTGATGCATATAGCAACGGTCGCAGAGAAATAGGGGAATATGATAAAAAGTTTTGTCATCTTGTTTTATAAACAGTGAAATTGATAATAAACAGGAAACTAAAACTTAGAAGCTGAATGTAACTACAACAGTGGTCGATGTAATGAGAGTTGTTGACTGCGATCTTGTCGATTCTCCCGACAATTTCCGACGGACAATTACGAAGATCCATGGAAAGAGTGTAAGTGTTTGGAAGCAACTCAGAAACTTCCATGGCTCATCAGCAGAAGTTAAAATGCGGATTAGAAGTATTGGGTAGTCAGGAAATAACTATGTAGACTGAATACACTGGAATCTCAAATACATTTGTTAAAATAAGTTCTTATTTAAATCTATGTTTACAAAGTAATGTAAACATATAGGGTAGTTTTCTTGGAATAGTAATAATAAGGAATTCTGTATTTAGCATGGAAATTATAATGTTTATTACTTAGCCAGTATATAATTTTGTGTGTTTTTAACAAATTTTTATCATGGAAAGTTTTTTTTTAAATGCAATGAAATTACACATCTTGAAAAATGAACTGGTTGACAATCTTGTAAGCTATTATCTTGTTATTTCATACTGAAGACTGATATTTTATCTTTAATACACTAATAATAATAACTATATACGGTAAAATAACTAAGCAACTCAGAAACATTCACATGGCTTATCCATAGAAGAAAAAAATGAGGATTACCTATCGTCAATTAATTGTGCCATACAAAATATAATTATTAATATTTATTAGGAGTAATGACAAAAAGTGTTGTAAATTAAAATTATTTTAATATTATTCCTTCGTAGGGGCATAAATATAAAAAAAGAAGTAAAATATATGAGAAACGGGAAGGCAAGATTCCTGCTACGCTTTAAGACTTGGGTGAACTTAAGATAAATCTCCTAAGGGGTTAAAAAATTTACTTCAACCAAATCTGTTGAAAGTTACCTAACCAGTAGAAGAATACAAGTAGTAGGTGTATAAGATCCTAAATATATTTTATTTTAAAATAAAAAACTTATGAAAAATAGCAAAATACATTATTTGTAGCATAAAACTATTAAATAACAATATTTTTATTCATCATCTGTGTCCAATATATTACATAAATTAAATACTTTGTGTTCAAAGCTGAACTAAGGGATGAGTATTACCCATGTGTGTAATTAATATTAAATTAGCTACTACAAAGGCGTAATATGATGTAATAGCTTTCCCATCACTTAGTAATGGTTATTTAATATCTGGGTATGGTTACGTAATTACTGTAACGTTTAATACAATTATTTCAAAACAAAAGTTGCTTTAGGAATTCACGTATACCTAAGAACTTATTATTAAGAGAATTTTAAAGGTATAATTTAATTATTGACAGTAAACAAAAAAGTATTTTGTTAAGTGCTTTGGATCGAAATAAAATTTAAATATCTACCACACATTGTAACTTAACCGAATTTATATTTTAGCTCCTTTCACTCTAAAAATGGTTTGAATTTCACTCAAAATGTTATGTTTTATAATATGATACATAACTGTCAGTTTTTCTCACATGTTCACTATATGTTCACAGGAACGTGTTCAAACCATAAAACTCAAAATAAGATATTCTATAATATTTGTTTCAAGTTTATAACTATTTTACCTGTGAATTTCTGGTAAAAATTTCAGTTCTTATAGTACTAGAATTATGTAAAAAATTGTAGTAGTTATTATTAATGATTACAACTTAATATATAACAAATTAAAGGGATTATCTTTAAAGCGACTTAAAGAATTATAAGTAAAATGATTTAATTAATGAATTTTGTAGATCCATTTACCTGTTTATAACTTATATAATGTTATTAAGGAAGTTTAATAATGGTTTAAGTATGTCATAGAGTTAAATTATAATTATTTATACAAATAAAAAAAACAATTAGCTACTGTGTATTAATTTAAAAATGAATAAACTTATTTCCATATTAATGTTCAATATTTACCAATTTTTTACAATTTGCCATTTATTTTAAGGTGTTGGTTTCAATTATCACTAGCTATTGAGTACGATGCGTGTACTTATCGTATGCTTGTTTAAATATCTACATACACTAATATTCGAATTGTACTAGCTTAAATTCTGAGGGAATAAAATTATTTTGCAGGTAGTTAATTGTCTGATATACATTCTATCCTGCAGTGTAGAGTAGTATTCTGATTATACATGCAAATTATAAATTTAATCTGGACCATGTTGGATGTGTCGAGAGCGCGATACAGCATCCATTCGTTTCTCATCACTTATTCTCTGTTTGTCCTGCAATGCACTGCTCGCTACTGAACACAATTACTGTACTACTGTTCAGTACTGGGGAGTTTGATATCAAAATATGTAAAAGTACTTTTAATGAGTAATGGAGTTCATTTTAAAATAAAGAAATAATTTAGAAATTACAAATCCTATTTTACTAAAAATATTATTATTAAAATATGATCGATAAACATAAATAAAATATTTTACTACCGTAGCTTTTATCAACCCTCAGCTAGAAGAATCACTTCCGTAAATAAATATCATAAACATCAAACATGATTTATATAACAAAATTTTAAAACATTTTTAAGTAGGCATTTGATTTTTGGAAAGGTATAAACGCAGTTTAAAAATTAATATAACAACATATTTTAAATAATAAATAAATATATAACTACTATCCCCTCTACTAATATAGATTGTCTTTGGAAAAAATTGATTTTATGTAGACCTACTATATTGAAGTTCATGTAAATATCCAATGCGTAATAGAGAGTAAACATTGAGATGAATCTAGGACACAAACAGAATTGATGGCAAATGATTAAACATAAGCAACGGACATGAATTGATTGTTGATTGCCTATAGGTGCCTTTGAGATACACAAATTAATCGAATAAATTACAAGCAATTAATTGAATAAACAGTTCTTAGAAAATCTAGAAAATCACTATTCATATTTTATGTTAATTACACTCCCTTCAACTAAATAAACGTTTTACACTATGACTATATTAATGTTATAACAATTAGGTACATAGGTTGTTAACCAATTTCATGATTAACTTAATTGTGGAATAGCATTGTATTTTTATCAAAAAGCATCGTGAAAGAATACTCTCATACTTTGTGATTATGCTATCACTTATCACTTAAAAAGTAAAGTGAAATTAAAAATTTATCACATAAAAGCAAGTAAGTTATAGACAACAACGATGAATTTACTTATTAAGACGATATAATATCGGCATTTGACTATAGCCTAAATATTGAGAAGGCGAAAGATTCTCCTAGTGTTTTGCAATATCAAATCTCCATTCGATATATAACCTTTTTATATTTATTCAACCATAGTTTGCTTCATAAAAATCTTTAAAAACATTTTTCGAAAACAGGAAAAGGTTTTTAATCTTCTCAAACAAAAACACGTTGTCCATCTAAAACAACAAACAAAACTGTGAATTTTGATTTCTTTTCAACTTTGTTATAATCGAAAAATGAACGAATATGACAAAAAAGAGAGGATATACGGAACGAAAAACCAAATATTGATTACCGTATCTACCAAAACATATTCGTAATAACTTTTAGGTTGAAGATTATTTTAATAATGGGGACCCTCTTTTAAAGAAGACCCGGTTGTTGTTTTATTGAAGTTTAATAGGTAGGCTGATTACAGTATCTTGCTCATCACGTGGAAAACAAATTATAAAAAAAATAAAGTACAGATTGTAATTGTTTTAAAAGTATACAATAAAAGTTGATAGAATAAGAACCTGTGGTGATTTTAAAAGTCATTGTTTTAGCTTAAAATTCGCTCATCGGATATGATGTAATAACAGTTAATTCATTCTTAAACGCAACATTGATATTTTAATCACAAAGATTTTTACATTTTAATCCAAAGCTCACTTTAGATTTGATTACATATGATTCTTAATAAATTCTGGTTTAAAAAAGTCATTGTTTTAGCTTAAAAGTCTCTCATCGGAGATGATGTAGTAACAGTTGATTTATTCTTAAACACAACATTGATATTTTTTCACACTGATATTAAAATTTAAATCCAACGTTCACCTTAGATTAGATTAAACATGGTTTTTGATAAATTCAGACAAAAATGTAATATGAGGTAAAGCAAGATTATAAATCATCAACTACTTTGTGCTCAAAATTAAAAACTTTTGTGTAATTATCTTTAGAGTACACTTCCAACAAATAATACCAACATTTGAATAATAATTCTCATGAATCCAAATAACTGTACTGAATTTATAAAAGAAATTGGTACAGCAATTTCATAAAAATAATTCAGTATAGATTTAATTATTTTAATTACTGTACTACTTAATTACTGCACTTATTTTAATTCGATTTAATTACTGTACAATTAATTGTGATAGCAGGCATATGAAACATTTTGGAAACATAATGAAATATTTCATAGAAAAAAACAAACTTGCTTAGAAAACTATCAATTAGTTATTGATAGTATTAAAAAATTTATGGTTGATCCAATATTTGTAAGAAACTTAAAAAGTGCTTGGATATAAAACTGTAAAGGTTTCGGTAAATTGGAGGTATCTCTGTCCAACGGCCAGCATTAAAACGTCCTGATTGTTGGAGGAAATCAAATTTGTCAACTAGTTTTATACCTCCGTGAGGGATTCTTCTCTCGCTCTTATTCTTTTCTTTCTCTTTTTGACTGTATTTTTGATTCCATTACAAAATTTGGGCTCTTAAAAGTTGATGATAAAATGATAAGACTAATTGGTAGTAAAGAAGTTCAAACATTAAGAAAAATTTAGATTTTGAAATAATACGTCATAATCGTATGAAATAGTAAATGTTATGCAGAAAAAAAACTCATGAAAAAAGTGGATGGTTTGGATTTTGAAAGATAGGTTTCATATTACGCCTGCACCGTACCCTTACGACGGTTTAAATGAAAAGAACTTATTTTATTCATTTATTTACACTTTTCTTGAATAAAATAAGTTCTTTTTTCTTAAATCATTTTAACTATGTATTGAATAGTTATTTAAATAATTTTCGAAAATTCCCGTCTTTGTGACGCAATAAAAAGCAGTTTCAACTCGTTCATTTAAGTAAACTATTTAAATGGGTTTAATAAAAAAAAACGTTTAAGTTAATTGTAACAAAGAAAGTTATTAGAAAGAACATGATTTGAAAAGGAACATAAAAGATAACGCTGAAATTATATAAACTGTTATAGGACTAATAACTCCCTCAGGGGCAGTGGGCTTTCCACTGTACGGGTGTTTCTTGGCGACCCCGGGGTACCTGAGCCAAGCTGTGAGACCCTCCTCACAGTTCTTCCCGAGCTAGGGCCTTTCTTCTCATCTTTCAGGTCTTAGCTCACCGTCTTTATTCTTTCCTGAGCTAACCTTGCTCACCTTCTTGTTTTCGACCCCGAATCAAGGGTGTCTTTCCACCTTCTTTCGACCGGCGCATGCTGGGGGGTCCTGGGAGTGTCCCTGTTGTGTTGCAGGGACTGATGTGTGCCTCGCACTGCCGATGGTCTCCTCCAGTGTGTCGTCAGAAGCCAGCCGCTTCGGACCTTAGTCAGGGAGTGCGGCATGGATGCAGGGATCGGACTCTGCATTGCCACGGTGCGACCCCCAGCACGTCCGGCACATTTTGTGTATCGGTGCTGGGCAAACGGAGGTTCGGGCCCCGGAGTACCGGGGTAGGGGTGTCTTATCTCCTACGGGGGGTAGACCTCCGAGGGTGTACCCGCTCTCGGCCGATGAAGGGCCGCCTCTTGCCGCACGATGCGCTGGTGAAACAAAAGTATGGATTTAAAAATGCAAAACACGAACGATGATGAAATAGAGCAGGCCGCCTTTAAGCGCAGCTCAAGACTGCAGAGGTCTCCGACCTTGAACACTGGAACGCCGACGAAGGGTATTAAAACCACCCCCCCGCCGGTGCCATTCAAGGCTCTTGGTGGTGACGGATCGTCGTCCAAAACCGGACAGAAGAAGGAGGAGATCGGTATGGCGATGGAGGTGGCCGAGCCGGCAACACCATTAGCCAATATCCAAGGGATTCCTCCCAGGAAGAGCCCTCTTCGTGCGGCATTCGAGCTGCAAATGCTTCGGCAGCAGCAGGACGACGCCCACGAGGAGGAAGACTCACTTCTGAAGAAGATGAAAGCTCTTTTGAAGGAGATGGCCAAGGCCCTCTTAATTCAAAAGAACGTGAACAAGGCGATAAAAGAGGGGATCCCGAAACTCGAAGATGCTCTAGAAGAAATCGAGGAATGCCGGAAAATCAGGCTAAAGGCAGTGAAGCAGGAGCGCGATGTCACGAACCGAGTCATCTCTGCTTCGCCTCAAGCTCACCTAGCTGAGTCCCAGACTCAAGCCAGAAAGCGAAAGAAGAGGCAGAGCGGTTCTTCGCCTGGAAGCCCTGAGCTTGTTGAGGTGGACTCAGTGCCGAGACCGGTTTTTGTCACTGCGGCATCGCAGACATCTCCTGTCCAGGCTACTGAATCCGCCCCGGGCGCTGCCGTGATTCCAGCGGCTACTCCTGCAGAGGTTCCTGCTCCGGCGGCTAATCCTGCCTTGGCAGCAAACTCTACCTCAACACCTTTGGGGGGCTGGAAGACGCGCCTGTCTAAGAAAGAAAGGAGGAGGCAGAAGCAAGCGGAGGCGGCTTCGAAAAGTGCGTCGAGGGTGGAGCGGACGCAAGTCTCGAAACCGGTTGGGGAGGCCTCTGGCAAGTCTGCCAGAAAGCCTAAACAACCCAGGCCTAAGAAGCCCAGGACGGAGGCAATCTTGATCAAGCCTTTAGGGGGGCGATCTTTTGCCGATGTTCTGGGTCAGATTAGATCGCAGGCCAAACCGGAGGAGACCGACACCGTTATCAAGTCTATTCGGCGAACCCAGAACGGGGATGTCCTCCTCGAACTGGGGAAGTCGAGTGACAAGATCGGTTTTGCCGCTTCCCTCAAGACTGCACTTGGGGACAAAGGCTCAATCAAGGCCCTAGAACCGAAGTGTTCGGTCGAGATTCGGGACCTTGATGCCCTCTCCACCGAAGAGGAGGTGACCCGTGCGATCCAGGTGGCACTCCCGGAGATACCAGCTGATGGAGTGAGGGTATGGCTGACAAAGCCCAACCGAAGTCAACTCCGGATGGCTGTTGCTGAGATGGGCGAAAAGCACGCCAATAAGCTGCTTAGCCTTCAGCACCTCAGAGTCGGTTGGGTCAGTTGCAGGCTCAAACGGAGGGTGGTAGTTTCGAGATGCTTCCGCTGTCTCGGTTTCGGCCACTCCTCCCGAAACTGTAAAGGGCCCGACAGGAGTGCCAACTGCTTCCAGTGTGGAAGCCAGGGCCACAAACGCAAGGAATGTTCCTCGAGCCCCTCCTGCTTCCTCTGCAAGGATTCAGGCTCCAGTGCCCTCGGTCACTTACCCGGGTCTGGTCAGTGCGGTGCCTTCAGAGCCGCACTTGAACAGGCAAAAGGCAGCGGCCGGTAATTCGCATCCTCCAGGCCAACCTTCATAGATCCTGGGGAGCTGATAACCTTCTAGATCAGCTCGCCCGAGAACTTGGTGCTGACGCGCTCCTTATCAGCGAACAGTATCGGGACAGAGACCCAAACATTTGGATCTCGGACAGCCTCGGTACTGCTGCATTTTGGGCACGTAATACACGAGATGTCTTGGTGCGGAGTCACGGGCGCGGCCGAGGATTCGTCTGGGTTCGGTGTGGGGACGTGACTATCTTCAGTTGCTACCTCACACCCAACGAGGCCGTCCAGGACTTCCGCGACAAGATAGATAGCCTAGAGGAGTGCGTTCTCGGCACCACCGGGCATGTCGTCGTTGGTGGCGATTTCAACGCCAGGGCCGTCGAGTGGGGAATGCCCTCTACCAGCTCCCGGGGGAAATACATCCTGGATTTCATCGCCAGGGCCGGTCTTGTCGTCCTCAACCAGGGCGACACACCTACTTTTCGGCGCCCCGGGCAGAGAGGCACGATCCCCGATGTCACCTTTGCGTCTGAGTCGCTCCTTCCGAGGATCTCTGGCTGGAGGGTTGTGGAGGACTACACGGGTAGCGACCACCAATACGTCGTGTTTGACCTGCATGATCAGGCAAATCGTCGAGTTTCCGCATCTCGGGAAGGGCCACGCCGGTGGAACACCAACAAACTGGACGTGGTCAAGTTCACCGAAGTCATCTCTCGGGGAGCGCAGGGGAATCCTGGTGAGGCTGGGGCCGAGGCACTAGTAACATCCACGATGGAACTGATCGTCTCGGCCTGCGACCAGTCTATGCCGCGAAGGAAACCCCGACGCGACAAACAACCCGTTTACTGGTGGACTGAAGAGATTGCGGAACTCAGAAGAACATGTTTAAGAACTAGACGAGCCGCCACAAGAGCGAGAATCCCCGCAGACAGAGTTCGTAAGTCGGAGGCCTATAAAGCTGCGAGAAAATCTCTCCGCCAGGCGATCAACAGGAGCAAGGCGAATAGCTGGAGGAGACTTCGTGACGACGTTGATTCCGACCCCTGGGGCCTGGGTTACAAACTTGTAACACAGAAACTCGGCGCCCGCTCTCCACCTTCCATCATGGAGGGCGCCACCATGGGGAGGATCGTCGCTGCGTTGTTTCCTGAACATCCACAGCGACCGCCGGTTGACTTCGGACGGGTAGAGGACGTTCCACTCTTCACTTTCGAGGAGCTAGAAACCTCCGTTCTCTCCCTGAAGAGCAACAAGGCTCCTGGCCCGGACGGGATTCCCAGTGAGGCTTTAAAGAAAGTATTTTTAATCAACGCTGACTTGTTGTTGAGAATGTACAATGCCTGTTTGGTAGAAGGGGTGTTTCCGGCTCCCTGGAAAACAGCCAGGCTTGTACTGATCAGCAAGGGCAAAGGTGATCCCGAGCTGCCGTCGTCCCACAGGCCTCTCTGCATGTTGGACACGGCTGGAAAGCTGTTCGAGAAGCTGATCCGTTCCCGCCTGACTTCTGCCGTGGAAGCTGCCGGGGACTTATGCCCCCGTCAGTACGGCTTCAGAAAGGGACGGTCAACGATCGACGCTGTCACCGAAGTTCAGAGAGCTGTGGAGAGAGCCGAGAGCCACAACCATTTCTCCCGCCGAGTAGTGCTTCTTGTTACGCTTGATGTCAAGAATGCCTTCAACTCGGCGAGGTGGGTCGATATGCTGGATGCGCTTCGCAACACCTTTCGTATTCCTGCATATCTGTTGCGGCTCATCGAGGATTATCTACGCTCTCGAAGCCTGATTTATGACACGAGGGACGGAACGCGGACGATGGAAGTCACTTCTGGTGCCGCACAAGGTTCAATACTCGGCCCGGATCTCTGGAACGTTGCCTATGACAGCCTCCTGAGGTCCGAGATGCCTGAGGAAACCACTTTGGTTGGGTACGCCGATGACGTCGCAGCTCTCATTGCTGCACGCAACGTTGAGCTGGCTCAACTGAAGTTGAACCGAGTTATGCGGGTGGTCAACAACTGGATGTCCGATCACGGTCTCTCACTTGCTCTCAGTAAGACGGAGATCGTGATTCTCACGAAGAAGAGGATCGACACCGTCGTCCCGTTTCGAGTGGGAAGGGAGGTGGTCACATCAACTCGTGCCGCCAAATACCTCGGGGTTATGGTGGACACCAAGTTAAGCTGGAGGGATCAGATCTTCCGTACGGCGGACAAGGCCGCTAAGGTAGTGACTTACCTTAGTAGGCTGATGGCCAATGTCGGGGGTCCCCGATCCAGCAGAAGACGTCTGTTGATGTCCGCGGTCCAGTCTGTGCTTCTTTACGGGGCAGAGGTGTGGGCAGGCGCTCTAGATAAGGAGTGCTACAGGTTGCGACTCGCCCGGGTTCAGCGTCAAGCTGCACTCCGGGTGTGTTCCGCCTACCGGACAGTGTCCGAGCCTGCCGTCCTGGTGGTCGCCGGAGTCATCCCTGTCAAGCTCTTGGCAGGGGAGAGGAAAGCGATTTATCAGAGACAAGGCGAGATCGGCAAGGACACGGCAAGAACAGAAGAGCGCTCCCGAACCTTCCAGCAGTGGCAACACAGCTGGGAGCACGACACCCGAGGACGATGGACTGCGCGACTTATCAAGCAGGTCCAACCATGGGTGGAACGGCGGCATGGGGAGGTGGACTACTACCTGACCCAATTTTTGACAGGTCACGGCTATTTTCGGTCGTACCTGAACCGGATGGGAAAGACCGGTTCACCGGACTGCATTTATTGCCCGGGTGTTCCCGACGATGCGGAACACACATTCTTCCGCTGTCCCCGTTGGGAAGGGCCCCGCCTGGAGGCCACACAAATCTTTGGTGTATTTTCGGTGGACTCGGTCTGCCAAAAGATTTTGGAGGATGAGGGCAACTGGGATTGTTTGTCACAGTTCGTCCGGGGCATCCTCCTGGAAAAGAAAACCGATCTGGACCGCGAAGTGGCCCAGATCCCTTGATCGAGTGGCTGGATAAGGAGCGAGCCCCACGGGCGTAAGCCAAATTTAGGCCTAGCCTGACGTAATGTGACAAACAATTCCAGGTTAGATTCCTAAAGAGTAGAGGAGGTTTTTTAGTGGGTAAACCCGTTTTTAGGGGAGCCCCACACTACAGGCTGGCCACCTGTGTGCGTAATGCATTTTTCCGCCTCTCCCTCAAAAAAAAAAAAAAAAAAAAAAAAAAAAAAAAAAAAAAAAATAGGACTAATAACAATTTAGTTTATAATTGACGTATTAAAATGAAGATCATGTTTTCTGACTTATTTTTCAATAGTTATACAAATATCCACGTACTGCATACAATCGAACGCTGAATCGAAGCTTTGCTGCGGTTTCCAATAAGACTCAATACCTACAACTGAACCACCTGTTGCTGATTGAAATATTCTCGCCAAACGTGACATAAAAGTAGAGCTGGGGAATTACCTTGTTGAAATTTCAGTCGAACCAATAAACTCAGTAGTTTATTGCAATATAAAAATCGTAAATATCAACATATCAGAAAAAATCTTTCATCGTTTTATTCATCCATCCAACTTTCGTGGTAGCATTTAATATTTCACAAGCGGGAATTTGATAAAATAGACTACTGTACATCGTTTAAAAATTTTATTTTAAATTTTAAATTTTTCCCTTTGTTATTTGAAATTACAATTTTAAATGATAAACGTAATTTGTAGAACCATAATTTATATTTCTAATATCAACAAAGTAAATGAAATGGTTTCTTGATAATAATTTTCAAGTTATATTTTCAAGGACCAGATAAAAAAAAAACACTATGTGGGCATAATATAAAAATAGTTTTAAGACGTCTCATGACACGACCAATTTCAATTTGTATGTTATAATTTCACAATATAATGATGAAGAAAAAAATTTCTGTTCTATAATAAACACAAAAAATGCATGGAATTCATAGCTAATTTTCAATTTTAAATATGCAGCAGGATTGTAAGGGTGATGAGCAGTAATAATCCTGAGCCCAGCGCGAGACACAGGGAATTATTCAAACATTAGACACCTCGGTGGACATATGTCACCAGAACTTGATATGCAGTATATATTAGTTCCACCTCTTATGATAATTGTTTTGCAAAATAACCCAAAACATTGTGTTTAAACTATATTTCTTATGTACTATTTAAATATTTGGGAAAGATAAAAGTAAGTGAAAAATATTTGGTCACAAAATTAGGCAATGTTGTAATGTTTTTTACTAAACTATTTATCCATTCATCAACTCTAGAAAGTTATCGATTTTTATATGTAAAAACTCAAAGGCAGAATAGCAAGAGGGAAGTATGGGAAAACTTTAGTAAACTCTACAAAATGGGAAAAGTAAGAGAAGTTTCAGACGCCTTAGAAAAACGAGTGCCTTGAATTCGTCATCTCTTTTGATGTCTTCTTGAAATGCTCTGTGTGTATTACTTGCTTTAATTTACAAGGTACTAACTTCCAGGGACTTGCAAGCTTTTAATAAAAGTCGCACACGTTTACTAATTGCTTATGGATATACACTAATTATTTTTCGTAATTTCGTTTACTTGTAGGGGGCTTATGTACATTCAACAAAAATTTTCTTATCCTATAAACATTTCATTGTACTTTATGTATACTATTTATTAAATTTCTATCTCTTGGTAGTTACTACTGTATATCTTTCAAAAAATTATTTCTACAATGGAAAAAACATATTCGACAGAATGTAAGTGAAATGTTAATATTAAATTGTCAATAAGTTATATCAAGGGTTGGTAAAAATAATTGAAGATATATTTAGCCCATGAGAACTTATTCTATCTCGGCAGAGTTAATACCCCCCCCCACTACATTTACCACACAAGTTTCAGCGATAACCGCCTTTTATGGGACCATAAAGTGGTTCTATAGAATGACGTCACCAAACCGACACCACGCCCACATTAAACTAGATATTATAAAAATCACACTATATTCATAAAATATATTATAAAGCTTTCGCCTGGGTAGCGTGAGCTCCGTTACAAATACACTGCTGAAATAGTTTGACTCGCTTGACAGTAATGTGAGAGTATCAGGAAGGCAATTGAATGAACTCAGATCAAGCAATTAAACAGACTTTAATAACACAACTATAACTAAACTAACATGGTGCACAGGTGAAACATATGATTATGCCCTTCAATTGCAGTGAGCGAAATGTATTTACATGAATTAGAGTCCACCCAACTACTGGGACTAGTTCTTCGTTTACTCAACACTCATGAAGTAAGAGTTCGGTAAATTACTTCGCGCACAACTGGAGCGTCCGATGTGTGAGTGTCACTGATAATATTTAACTTATATGTTAATTGACCATTAATTATTTACAGCAATAAAACAAAAAAATGATATCGTTAAATCAAACTTGGGCTTTTAAGAATTCAATTCCACAAACAAAGTTACTATACGAATTACCCTAAAAATGAAATCATGTCTTAGCCTCTAATATTTACAAATGTTGAAAGGAATAGATTATTTAATACCTTGAACGGCAGTTTTTGGATACAGTTCCTACTTTGGGGTTTTCTTCGTTCTCTAAGCTGGGGTTTTAATTAAATTTATCTATTACTTTATATACAATTATTTATTCTTTAATTTATTCCTTCACTAGCCTACTTATAACTTTATTCTTGATATTTGGTTACTTCATTTATGCTTGCTGTTCGCTTTAGAGATTTTTGCCTTTGTTTATTTATTTAACTAAAGGGAATCTAGAAATGCTTCATCAATTACTTAATTTAACCTTTCGGGACCTAACGCTGTGCACCGGACTGAGAGTGAGTTGACATACCCCTGGAGTAGACCTTTCTTCCGCCGTCCGTCGGATTCGTGGCCGGTGCGGTGTCGGTCGGTGTGGTCCCTCGGCTGTGCTCCGCCGTTCTCCTTGTGGGTGCGCGAGTGGTCGTCGGTGCGGTGGAGTCCTCGTCCCCGGGCCTCGGAGCTGGTCCGTCTTCCTTCTGTGGGCGGTCCTTGGAGCTGCTTGGCCGTCTTCCTTCTCTGGGACTCCTGGAGCTGCTTGGCCCGTCTTCCTTCTCTGGAGGGTCCTTGGAGCTGCTGGCCCGTCGTCCTTCTTTGGAGGGTCCTTGGAGCTGCTGGCCCGTCGTCCTTCTTTGGAGGGTCCTTGGAGCTGCTTGGCCGTCTTCCTTCCTTGGGGGGTCTGGAGCTGTGGCGCTGGTCTTGGAGTCGGGTCGTCACTGGTGGCGTTCTATACCGATCCAGTTGGCTTCCTGGCTCCTACTCCGTTCAGAGCCCAGACCAACCCTTTTCCCCTGACTTCTTCTATCCTGTACTCCTTGAAGACTGACTATTTCCTCCGCTCCTAAGTTCCAATTTTTGTCCCCACTACTTTTTGATTTCATCCCCGTTTCCGATTGTCCACGCCTCCCAGCCAATTATCTTTCAATTACCACCTCTTCCTTATTCCCTATTGGCGATTGAATACTTCGTCATCAAGCCGCCATCTTTGCCGCTGATTGCTGATCGGTAAGTCGATTTATATTTCTTGCATGATTATTCTAAGAATTGCTACATGGCGTGAGAACGTGCGTGCCGTCCGTCCTCCCAGCGTTGTACATCTGATCACGGTACACTTTTGTATCAAGTTGCCGTCTGGTTGGCGCCGGTCTCGGCGGATTGAAGTGAATTTACTGAGATGAATTTTGCATTGAGAATAATATTAGTTACATTTAATTTATATGTTTACATTCCCCCACGGCGATTGAGCGATATTCCACCGATCGCTCCATAGTTTGTTTTCAATTGCCCACAAGGCTTCCCCTGTTGTGATTTTATGTTGTAGTCAGGATTAATGCTATCGAGGTGTGGAGCCATCCAGTTGTTAATTTCTTTCCATTTTGAAATCCAGGTCTGATCCATGAATTTACATGTTAGTGTTGTAATATGAAAATAATTTTGTAATTTCAATTTCAAGAGTGTAGGTTACATTTAACTATTCATGGCATTTCGTCCTACATCCTAAATGTAATGGTTTCTTCGTTCTGTAATTACATTTTTCTGTCAGAAAGTAATGCTTGCGCGCTTAGCATTTACTCTCTTAAGAGAATGCGTTTATACATTAATATGAGAATTTGTACTTTTATTTTAGCTTTTAGTCAGAATTTATAGCTACCGAATCCCTTAATACTCATGACTGGGCCCTAGTCAATGAATGTTAAGCTAATCAGTAATTATTCGGTAAATTTTTGAAGATATTTTTCGAATGTGAGCACATGTTTTCAGAATGGGAGGCAATGTTTTTGAAACAGTTAGTATTCATGTTTCCAGGCCGTGCCCTAATGTGCTGATTCCAGAGACGTGCTGCAGGTGTTCTTATCTCTTGTCACTTCTGCAAGAGATAACGTCATCTCTGTGCCTACGTTTGAGCTACGTCTGTTTTCTGCTAACTGCCTTGGGACTGTGGTTTATTTCAGTCTGTGAGCGTCCGTTGTCCGCGTCGGTCGGTACTTATGTACACGTGTGTGCGTATAAATGAGTGATATTCGAGTGAAGTTTCTTGAGTGTCTTTTTTTGTGTAGTGTAGTGAATGTGTATGGATAATCCATTAATCAGGTATCCTAATTTCTCTTTAATTTAAATTTAAATATTTTCCTTAATTAAATTGTCACGGAAATGGACATTATTTTTACTTGCCATTGTCTTCCAATTTCATATTGAGGGATCCAAAATTTTTTTGACGTGGCTCCTTTTGTGCTTATTGTATTTTGAGAAATGATATAGTGATGCATACGTTTTGCGTGTAGCTAATAATAGTATTTAGCTCTGTACATGAAATAATTTTATATGAAATATTTTCTTGAATTTAGTTGAAATATTTTGAAATATTCGGAATGAATTTTATTTTTGATTTTCTTTGAAATAATCGTTTTAGTTATCAAATTCCTTGGAATATTCCCAGTGTGGTTATGCTGTTGGCCTCTAGCTGTGTGGTTGATTGATGGTCGATTGTGTGTTAGCGTAGGGGAGTTGACTTATGTCCTCGCTAAGTTAGCCCGCGCATCCATATGCGATCGTGGGAGATTAGGTTGTATGTTGTTTTCTGTGGAAGCGGAGGTCAGCAGTATTTTCTTTGGCCTATATTGTCGCTCAAATGTTTGCTCAGTTGCATAAGTGGTCGTAAGTGATGCACTTATATTTGGTGTCCTTTAATTGTAGGAATACTTCCTGATTAGGGGGAGTGTTCGTTTTTGTTAGCATGGACTCCTTTGGGGATGAACGTATTTTATACGCCCTGCGATAGAGCTTACATTTGTGGCCATTTTATAGGCATTTCAAGTTCCCTTAGTATTATTATTTCTATTCCCTATAAAATGGTTTCAACTTAGAAACGTGGACGGGTTCATTGACAGTCCGTCCTCTCTTGTCCAGTGCGATAAGATAATTGTTTTCGCTCAAATTTTCAATTACATAAAAGGGGCCACGGTAACAATTTTGAAACTTGTTAAAAGGTTTTGTGTGGTCCTGTGGATACCTGATTAAGACTTCATCTCCTGGCTTATACGTGATTTTCCTTTTATCCTTTTCATATTGCTTCTTCTGTGAAATCTGTGCTTTATGTATTATTTTAGGGATTTCTTTACGTAATTTTTGTATGCGCTCTAATTCTTTTATTATGTCCGGATCTTGATCTTTGTGTGTGTAGACGTAGTCTGAGGGTAGTCTTGCTTCCCTGCCGTACATTAAGTAGAATGGGGTGTATCCAGTGGTTCTATTTACAGTTGTGTTGTAAGCAAATGCAACGTACTTTACCATGCTTGCCCATTGATTTGGTTTCTCTTCTATATAGTGACTTATCGTTTTCTTAAAAATTAAATTCTGTCTTTCGGTTAAGCCCTGAATTCTTTGTGTATATGGGGGACTATTTTTTTGTTCGATTCCAAGACTTAAACATAATTGTTTCATGAGTGTACTCATAAAATTCGTGGCTGAGTCGTGGAGTATCATACGGGGACATCCGTACTGGCAAAATAATTCAAGTAGAATTTTCGCTACTGTTGGGGCGGTTGCATCCCGTGTTGGTCTTGCGTGTACCATTCTGGTACCCTGGTCGGTTACCATGAGAACATATTTAAAACCCGCGCTTTGCGTGATTGGTCCGAGGAAATCAATGATTATCTTTTCGAATGGTACTACTGGCGGTATTTGGGGAGTTAGAGCGTCATATTGTTTGTAAGTTGGTGTGCGTCGTAGCTGACATTGCTTACAAGTCCGCGTGTAATTCTCGATATCCTGTGTCATTGTTGGCCAGTAATATCGGTCCTTTATTTTTCTTAAAGTTTTAAAATTTGAAAAATGTCCTCCAGAATATGCGTTGTCGTGGAATGCCTTAAGAATATCCTTCACCTTTTGTTGGGGAATTGCTAATAAATTGCTATTCTCTCTGCCGTTGAAATGTTTGTAAAATAATATTCCATCTTGTTCGTGAAATTTTCTAGCTTGGTTTCTTATTTTCTTTGTGACTGCTTCCGGGTTCATTTTTGCTAATTTTATTTGTTTAAGATAAGGGTCCGTATTTTGGAGATGTTCAAAATCCTCTGTCTGTAACTGGTTTATATTTAGTGTAATTTCGAAGGGGTGGTCGTCCATTGTTTGTGTGGGTTCTGTTCTTGATAAACAATCTGCCAATAAATTACTTGTGCCCTTTTTGTATTTTACTGTGATGTCATAATCGACTAAATTTAATGCTAATCGATTTAGTCTTGAGGAAGTATTTTTAAAATTCTTGAAATGTACCAATGCATTACAATCAGAGTAAACTGTTACATGACGGCCTAAAGTAAATTCTCTCCAATAATTTACTGCATATGTTAGACTTAGCATTTCTCGTTCGCTGTTTGCATACTTTGTCTGTGTTTCTGTAAATTTTTTTGATAAGTATGCTACGGGGTGCATTTTGTTAGTTTCTGGATCTATTTGTATAAGACACGCGCCCATAGCGAATAATGAGGCATCAACAAATATTACTGTTTCCCTATTTTCATTCCAGTGGGCTAGAAGGGGTGGGTTTGTTAGGATTAGCTTGATTTTTTCGAAAGCTTGTTGGCACTGTGGGGTCCATTCAAATTTTTCGCCTTTATTGGAGGCTTTTATAAGTTCTGTTAAGGGTAATGTAATTTCGGCATAGCCTTTGATGTGTTTCCTGAAAAACGAAGTCGCACCCAAATACTGTCTCACTCTTCGTATACAATTTGGTACTTTGAAATCTTGTATGGCTTTGACTGATGATTTTTGTGGTAAAATTCCTTTGTTTGAGACTGTAAATCCTAGTATGTCAATTTCTTGATACATAAATCTACATTTTTTTGTGTTTAGTTTTAGGTTTGCTTCATTTAAAATGCTTAAAATTGTGTCCAAATTTTGTAAGTCTTTCTGAAATGTGGTTCCATACACGATAACGTCGTCGATGTATGATATTACCGTATTATACAAGTATTTGTTTAGAAGGGCTTGTATTGCTTTTGTAAAGAGTGCAGATGACACTGAAAGACCCATAGGTAGGCGTGTGTATCTGTAGAAACGGTGCTGGCTTCTTATTGCTAATAAATTTCTAAATTCTTCTTTTACTGTTAGTTGATGGAATGCACCTTTGAGATCTAATTTTGTAAATGTGTTGGCCTTATTTAATGAGTTTAGAACTAGGCCAACGCTGGGTGTTGGAAATATGCAGGGTTTTAATACTTGATTTACTTTCCGCATATCGCTGACTAGTCTGGGGGAACCATCATTGTTTCGTGTTAAAAATACTGGTGATGCCCATTCACAGAATGGTGGACATTCTTCCAAAATATTAGCTTGTTTCATTTCGTCTAATATTTTATCTAATTGCTGTCGTTCAGTTTGAGCTAATTTGTAGGGAGGTGAATTTACTGGTTTGGCGTTGGGGATTGTTTCCAGTGCAACCGGTGGTAATTTTGCAGGTGTTAAATCCGTTACTTTCGTGGTAAAGACATTTTTGTAGTTTTGTAGGAGTTTAACAAGTCGATTATGTTCAGTGCTGGTTAAATGTGGTGATATGTCAAATGGAATGCCATCCTTATCAGTGATCATATGCTTTTCAGGATGCGGTATTGTTGGCTTCTCATTAGCTGACGTTTTCCTATTTTCCGTGGTCATGCCGTTGGTGTCCTGTGTCAGGAATCCTAAAATGGTATTGGCACTAATGTTCTTGGGGAAATTTGATGCGTTATAAATATTTATAAAATATTGTTTGTTTTCTGGATCTTCGATTAGGTATGCGTGGCATTTCTTTTTGTCCTTTAAACCTTTTTCAGGTTCAAAATGTGTTCGTTGAGTTACTGTTTCCTGTACTGGGATTCTCCTGTGTTGGTGGGGTGCGATGATTAGGTCCTCTTTGAGACGTATGTCTGTTAATTTATTGGCCTCGGTTACTTTAGTAGTGCATACTGTTTCTATGTCGACTAACCATTTCTTCCCCATAGGTATTTTATGTTTGTGCTGGCCTAAATTAAAAATAATACATTTGGTGTTGAAATTGATTTCAACTTTGTGTTTGCGCAAAAATCTATTGCCTAAAATTATGTCATTCGTTGCGTTTGTGGTTACGTAAAATTTATCTCTAAAAATTATGTTATCTACCTCTAACGTAATTTCAGCTTTGCCTTTAATATGCATTGGGCTGTCGTTTGCGGATACTATCAGTGGTAAGTTATCCGTATCTAGATTTTGCTGTGATACTAGGTTAGCGTTAATTAGGTTTATGTTTGACCCGGTATCAACAATGCATTCTATAGTTTGAGATGGATTATTGGCTAATTTTGCATTTAAAGTTAATACTGGAATTGTTCTGTACTCTGTTTCATGAATTTTTAATAATGTGTCATTTAAATCCCGTTTATTCAGTTTGTTTTTCTTCCTCGGTTTGTGGACTCGTTCGTCAGATAAGTGTGTAATGTCGCAACTGTAAATTTTGTGCTCCTCCGTCTGCTGGTCCAATTGTTCACAAATTTCTGTTTTCTCGTGGTCTCTTAATAAATTATTTTCCTGTCCCAGGTCGACCCTTATGTCATGCCTCTTGTCATTCGGTCCTTCTTCTATCTTATCCTGTCTTGTATTCTCTCCATTCTGTGATTCATCCTCATTCCACTGTCTCCTCTTCATTTCTCTTGGCGGTGTCCTATCTTGAACCTGCTCCATCCTTCCTTGTGTCCTGGGATTCTTCCTGTTATGCTGGCTAAGATACGTTTTCCTAATATTTACACTCGTATCTGTACATCTAGTGTGGGTTTCTTGGTTTCCCTGCCACTTATTTTTCTTTCTGGGTTTAATGTCCTTGGACTCACTTAAGGTGGGAAATTCCTTTTCGTAATTATTTACACGGTATTTACTATTTACATTATTGTGTTCCTTAGGAATGCTATAGGGGCGGGGAGTCATCCTGTTTCTGTTAGTAAAGGTTGATCCCCTATTGATTAGTTTTTTTGCTGAGTGTTTTGGTTCTTTAGCTTGAAACAGTCGCTCTTATTATGATTTCGCATGTTGCAGAAATCACAAAATTTTTCCGTTTTCTTAAACCTACAATTTTGTGTTGTGTGATTATTCTTCTTGCAAATATTGCAGAATGTCGTGTTTCGGTCGTTGTTCGGGTTCCTAGGTCTTGGGTTATATGTGTAATGACGTGGGTTTGCATTGTAATGACCGTAGTATGTCGAGGGGTATCGCTGACCTGGTCGTGACGGGTGTGTGTGCCGCTGATATGAGGTGTATGGCCTCCCAGTGACGTAGTTCCCTCCCGGTGTGCAGCTGTTGTGTGACGTAGGGTACGCGCGTGCGTGCGCCTGCCTGACGTCATTCGACCTTGGGTTACTGACCGCGGTGTTGTTCACAGGCATGCTCTGTTGTTGTGACGCCTTCAAATTTGCAATTTCCATCGTGAGGGTTTTTATTTCCTGTTGTAGGCTGCGCAACTCTTGTGTTCCCGCATCGCTGTTTTGTGTCGTGTGTGTGTCTGCACGGTTATATTTTTCCCTATTGAGACGGCTGATTTCTAATTGTAATTCGATTTTCTTGAGATTGTTTTCTAGCTGTTGGAGCGTGTCGCACGTTTCATTGAGAATTTTATCACAAATTTCCGGACGTAGTCCCTGTATAATGTGTTGAATTATTCGTTTCTCGCTAATATCTGGTTCGTGTCTTTTGCATAGTGTTAAGATTTCGAGGTAATACGCTAAGACAGGTTGATCTCGGCGTTGTATCTTCTGCGCTAGTATCATTTCGAGTGTCTGTGCCTGCGCGGCTGGGGTGAATGTTGCGATAAACAATGTCTTAAGGTCCTGCCAGTTGTCTGGTCTTGTGGCATCGCTTAAGTGCTGGTACCATGAAAGGGCGGTGCTTGCTAGGTGTGCGGGGAATATATTTAATTTAGTTGCGTCCGTCCAATTGTTTGATTTAGCCGCAATTTCATATTTATCGATAAAGTCCATGGGGTTTTCGGTTTGAAGGCCATGGTAGGTTCCTGCTGAAACTAACGGTATTTTTTCTTTCGGTCTGCCTTCGTTCGCCATCATTAAATCACGTCTGCTATTTCCTTCTTCGTCAGTTTCCGTGTTAGCCGGGCTGGGTGTTCTAGACAGTTCTAGGTAATTGGGGAACACGATTTCCTCGTATTCGTTCTCGGAAGTGCCTGCCTCGTTTAGTTCCGGGGTGTCGTACAAATTTTCTCGATCGGTTATGAACCGTTGGATTCGGACTAGTCCTGGGTATTTATCTAATTCTGCTGGGCTTAGGGCTATTTTCCGGTCGATTAATTTTTTGAAGGTGAATTTTTTTTCTTCACTTAAGCTACGTGTAAGGAATGCCTTTATATCCGCAACTATTGGTCTGAGGTCCGCGACTGTGTCTTCATCCCTATATTTTATTTTGAATTTAGTTAAGATCTGTTGCAAATTTTGTTTACTTACTCGGTATACATCGGGAGGTAAGATTTTTCGGTCTGCAGTTAATGACATTTCATTTTCGTAGATTTGGGGCCTATCTTATTATGTTTGTCTGAGTTTAAATAGGGGTGTTTATTTAAAATGTTTGGGGGATGTTTCTCTGTTTGTTTAGGGGTTTTGTCTTATGGGGGGGGGGGTTCCTATTACTCTCTTAATATTACTAACGTAACATATAAAAATAAAACCCTTCAATTCTTATTTCTAAACCATTATATTAACACAAATTTCTCTCACTGAGCTGATTCAATTGCTTGATAATTAAATCAAAAGGCAGCATCCACCATATAAAGCTTTCGCCTGGGTAGCGTGAGCTCCGTTACAAATACACTGCTGAAATAGTTTGACTCGCTTGACAGTAATGTGAGAGTATCAGGAAGGCAATTGAATGAACTCAGATCAAGCAATTAAACAGACTTTAATAACACAACTATAACTAAACTAACATGGTGCACAGGTGAAACATATGATTATGCCCTTCAATTGCAGTGAGCGAAATGTATTTACATGAATTAGAGTCCACCCAACTACTGGGACTAGTTCTTCGTTTACTCAACACTCATGAAGTAAGAGTTCGGTAAATTACTTCGCGCACAACTGGAGCGTCCGATGTGTGAGTGTCACTGATAATATTTAACTTATATGTTAATTGACCATTAATTATTTACAGCAATAAAACAAAAAAATGATATCGTTAAATCAAACTTGGGCTTTTAAGAATTCAATTCCACAAACAAAGTTACTATACGAATTACCCTAAAAATGAAATCATGTCTTAGCCTCTAATATTTACAAATGTTGAAAGGAATAGATTATTTAATACCTTGAACGGCAGTTTTTGGATACAGTTCCTACTTTGGGGTTTTCTTCGTTCTCTAAGCTGGGGTTTTAATTAAATTTATCTATTACTTTATATACAATTATTTATTCTTTAATTTATTCCTTCACTAGCCTACTTATAACTTTATTCTTGATATTTGGTTACTTCATTTATGCTTGCTGTTCGCTTTAGAGATTTTTGCCTTTGTTTATTTATTTAACTAAAGGGAATCTAGAAATGCTTCATCAATTACTTAATTTAACCTTTCGGGACCTAACGCTGTGCACCGGACTGAGAGTGAGTTGACATACCCCTGGAGTAGACCTTTCTTCCGCCGTCCGTCGGATTCGTGGCCGGTGCGGTGTCGGTCGGTGTGGTCCCTCGGCTGTGCTCCGCCGTTCTCCTTGTGGGTGCGCGAGTGGTCGTCGGTGCGGTGGAGTCCTCGTCCCCGGGCCTCGGAGCTGGTCCGTCTTCCTTCTGTGGGCGGTCCTTGGAGCTGCTTGGCCGTCTTCCTTCTCTGGGACTCCTGGAGCTGCTTGGCCCGTCTTCCTTCTTTGGAGGGTCCTTGGAGCTGCTGGCCCGTCGTCCTTCTTTGGAGGGTCCTTGGAGCTGCTTGGCCGTCTTCCTTCCTTGGGGGGTCTGGAGCTGTGGCGCTGGTCTTGGAGTCGGGTCGTCACTGGTGGCGTTCTATACCGATCCAGTTGGCTTCCTGGCTCCTACTCCGTTCAGAGCCCAGACCAACCCTTTTCCCCTGACTTCTTCTATCCTGTACTCCTTGAAGACTGACTATTTCCTCCGCTCCTAAGTTCCAATTTTTGTCCCCACTACTTTTTGATTTCATCCCCGTTTCCGATTGTCCACGCCTCCCAGCCAATTATCTTTCAATTACCACCTCTTCCTTATTCCCTATTGGCGATTGAATACTTCGTCATCAAGCCGCCATCTTTGCCGCTGATTGCTGATCGGTAAGTCGATTTATATTTCTTGCATGATTATTCTAAGAATTGCTACATGGCGTGAGAACGTGCGTGCCGTCCGTCCTCCCAGCGTTGTACATCTGATCACGGTACATTTTTGTATCAAGTTGCCGTCTGGTTGGCGCCGGTCTCGGCGGATTGAAGTGAATTTACTGAGATGAATTTTGCATTGAGAATAATATTAGTTACATTTAATTTATATGTTTACAATATTCATATTCATAAAACTATATGACCATATAACTATATTCATAAAATTTTAAAATGATTAAAAAAATTAGTTTTAAAGTAACTAAATTAAGCTCCTTACGTTTTAAAATTTGTACACAACTAAGTAATGAATAAAACTAAATAATTAGGAAGGAGTCAGAAGGAAATCTAAAATGATAATATATTTTTATATGTCCATAAAATTACGATATATTAGAATAGAGAACAATGCCGCAAACCCGACCTCAAAAGGATGACCGACTCAAAAATAGCAGGTGTTCAAATTATATTGCTGAAAACAAAAAAAACGCCGTAACTCCCGATTCACTCGACCTTTTGAGGTCAAGTTTGTGGCAAAATGTCAGAATGGAAAATGATGTAACATATGATGTAGGCCATTGCATTTTTCCTGACGACTTTCACTACGGTCGACCCTAAAGGAAGTCTTGGGAAAAAATTTCATTGGCCTATGTCATATAATACATCATTTTAATGGGCTTTTCATTCTACATTTTGCAACAAACCTGACTTCAATAGGCTTAGTATATCGGGAGTTATTGCATTTTCTGTTTTCAGCAATATGATTTTAATGTAAAATCTGATCGCCTGCCATTTTTATTAAGTCATCCTTTTGAGGTGGGTTTGCGGCATTGTTCTCTATTCTAAGAGACCAATGCTAAGAGACCAATTCTAAGAGATAATTTAAATGATAAGAAAATCTGCATTTAGCATGGAAAATATACTTTACTACAAAACCAATTTATCGTGTATTGTAACCACTTTTAATTCAGGACAGTTTGGTTATTTTAAATTACACTTCTTGAAAGAGAATTTGTTGACTTATTTTCTTATAAAGCTTAAAGTTTCATTCTGAAATTACTAAACTAATATTAAAAAACTATGTTAAAAGAAAAAAAACACAGCTACAAACAATGGATTATTTAAGTTCTAGCTGAATCAAAAAGCAAAACAAAGTTTTATTATTACTCCAGCAGCTGTATTAAGTTAAAGCAAAAATATACACAAGTGAAATAAAATAACTTTGTTGGGTTTAAGTTGCTAATGTTTATTAAATTTATGCTACTCATTTAGTGTTATACAAAAAATTCAAACGTTCAGAAAGTATATGAATATATACTTATTTTTTCATAATGAAATAAAACGTAAAATCTTTTCTAGTAATTTTTTATTCATTACTGAATCAGCACCTAAATAATATATTTTTTTAGATTCAAGCGAAAACAAAATATAATTAATAATATTAGTTTGGAAAAAATGACAAAAAGGTTTGGAAATAAAAAAAGTCTATATTATTCCTTTTTAGGGTCATAAATTTAAAAAAGAAGAGAAATATATGAGAAACGGGAAGGCAAGTTTCCTGCTACGCCTCAGGACTTGGGTGAACTTAAGATAAATCTCCTCAGGGGCTAAATGGTTTACTTTAACCAAATCTGGAGGAATTTGCCTAAGCAGTTAGTATAAGAATACGATTAGTAAGTGAATAAGACAATAAATATATTTATTGTAAGATAAAAAATTAAACGCCAAATGAAAAAATACTCAAATACATTATTTGTACAATAAAAAAATTATATAACAATATTTTAATTTACCATCGGTGTTTTATATTTAACATAAATTACATTACTCTGTGTTCACAGCAGAACCATGGGATGAGTATTACCCATGTGTGTAATTAATATTAAATTAGCTACTACAAAGGCGTCATATGATGTAATAGCTCCTCCATCACTTAGTAATGGTTATTTAATATCCGGGTATGGTTACGTAATTACTGTAACGTTAAACACAATTTTTTTAATAATAGTTGTTTTTATAAATTCAAGTATACTTAGAAAAACTATTTCGAGAATGTAATACAAAAATTATTTGCCGTATATAAAAAAGTATACAGGTTGTTTGGTTCGAAATAAAATTTCAATTTCTAGCACACATTTTATCTTAACCGAATGTATATTTATGTTACTTCCACTCTAAGAAAAATTTTTTGAATCTCGCTCAAAACGTTATATTTATAATATGATACAAAACTTTTAAATTTTCTCACATGTTCACTATATGTTCAAACTATAATATTCAAAATGAGATATTCTATAATATTTGTTTCAAGTTTCCAATTATTTTTTCTTGCAAATTTCCCCTAAAAACTATCAGTTTGTTCAATACAAAAAATATGATAAAATTAGTAAAAAATATTAAATTTATAACTTAACTATAAACAAATTTAATTAATTAACTTCAAAAGAAATAAAAGAATTCAAAGTTAAATAATTTAATTGATGTTTTTTTTTTGTAAGCGGCGAAACTTAATAATGTTTCAAGTATATCATAGAGTTTCAATATAGTTAACAACTATAAAAAATGAAAAATAACTGTGTATTTTAAAATTTAAAAAAACCAACAGATTTTCATTTGAAAGTTTTTTTTTGCTGTTTAAGAATGACGTTGAATACTTTAGATATCAACTTGCTCAGTTTATGTTAAATGTGTGGTTTTCAGTTATTGTTAATAAATATAGAGTACGATATTTTAATGGAAATTCATGTACTTAAAGTATGCTTGTTTAAGTGTCTACACTGATAATGGGATTGAATTAGCTTAAAGTCTGAGGTAATAAAATTCTTCTTTAGGTAATAAATTGTCTGATATACATTCTATCCTGCAGTGTAGAGTAGTATTCTGATTATACATGCAAATTATAAATTTAATCTGGACCATGTTGGATGTGTCGAGAGCGCGATACAGCATCCATTCGTTTCTCATCACTTATTCTCTGTTTGTCCTGCAATGCACTGCTCGCTACTGAACACAATTACTGTACTACTGTTCAGTACTGGGGAGTTTGATATCAAAATATGTAAAAGTACTTTTAATGAGTAATGGAGTTCATTTTAAAATAAAGAAATAATTTAGAAATTACAAATCCTATTTTACTAAAAATATTATTATTAAAATATGATCGATAAACATAAATAAAATATTTTACTACCGTAGCTTTTATCAACCCTCAGCTAGAAGAATCACTTCCGTAAATAAATATCATAAACATCAAACATGATTTATATAACAAAATTTTAAAACATTTTTAAGTAGGCATTTGATTTTTGGAAAGGTATAAACGCAGTTTAAAAATTAATATAACAACATATTTTAAATAATAAATAAATATATAACTACTATCCCCTCTACTAATATAGATTGTCTTTGGAAAAAATTGATTTTATGTAGACCTACTATATTGAAGTTCATGTAAATATCCAATGCGTAATAGAGAGTAAACATTGAGATGAATCTAGGACACAAACAGAATTGATGGCAAATGATTAAACATAAGCAACGGACATGAATTGATTGTTGATTGCCTATAGGTGCCTTTGAGATACACAAATTAATCGAATAAATTACAAGCAATTAATTGAATAAACAGTTCTTAGAAAATCTAGAAAATCACTATTCATATTTTATGTTAATTACACTCCCTTCAACTAAATAAACGTTTTACACTATGACTATATTAATGTTATAACAATTAGGTACATAGGTTGTTAACCAATTTCATGATTAACTTAATTGTGGAATAGCATTGTATTTTTATCAAAAAGCATCGTGAAAGAATACTCTCGTACTTTGTGATTATGCTATCGCTTATCACTTAAAAAGTAAAGTGAAATTAAAAATTTATCACATAAAAGCAAGTAAGTTATAGACAACAACGATGAATTTACTTATTAAGACGATATAATATCGGCATTTGACAATAGCCTTAATATTGATAAGGCGAAAGATTATTCTCCTAGTGTTTTGCAATATCAAATCGCCATTCGATATATAACCTTTTTATATTAATTCAACATTAGTTTGCTTTATAAAAATCTTTAAAAACAGGTTTTGAAAACAGGAAAAGTTTTTTAATCTTCTCAAACAAAAACACGTTGTCCATCTAAAACAATCGTGCTGCATAATTCAACAACACAGGTGAGAAAAAGGCTCTTGTTGTTGTCCTCTGCAGAAGCGCTTCCGAATGATTTAAAGCCTACAGAGAAAAAAAGGTGACACTTTAACAAAAACATCCAAGGTTTGAAAACTCTGAATTTTGAATTCTTTTAAACTTTGTTATAAACATGAAATATAATCTAAACAAGTTATTTTTAATGTGTTCAATGTAATTAAATTTTAGGCTGATGAATTACTCATAGCTACTTTGTTGACATCTAAAAATTATTGCTTTTAAACAGTGAGTATGATATTTCGAACAGACTCTCGATTGTAAGTTTTATAGTAATATAATTTACAATCTATTGTTATTGGTAATAACCACATTAAATCAAGCTAAAAAAAGGAATTGTGGAATTGAATTAAAGACTCATCTTTTTTAAACAGCCTACAAAAACTCAATTGAGGATTTAATAATAGACTGATTTAATTTCATACTTAATGTTAATCGGAAGTTATTTTAAAATTAATTCAAAGAAAAAGTAGCAATACCATAAAACTCGATTTAAAACTAACAATCAGTATTTCAATCAGTATAATCGAAAAAATGAACGAATATGACAAAAAAGAGAGGATATACGGAATGAAAAACAAAATATTGATTACCGTATCTACAAAAACATATTCGTAATAACTTTTTGGTTGAAGATTATTCTAATAGTGGAGACTCTCTTTTAAAGACGACCCGGTTGTTGTTTTTTTTTGAAGTTTAATAGGTAGGCTGATTACAGTATCTTGCTCATCACGTGGAAAACAAATTATGAAAAAAATAAAGTACAGATTGTAATTGTTGTAAAAGTATAAAATAAAAGTTGATAGAATAAGAACCTGTGGTGATTTTTAAAGCCATTGTTTTAGCTTGAAATTCGCTCATCGGATATGATGTAATAACAGTTGATTAATTCTTAAACACAACATTGATATTTTTTTCACACTGATTTTAAAATTTAAGTCCAACGCTTACCTTAGATTAGACATCTACACCTTACATAATATTAGGGTATTATTACACATGGTCTTTGATAAATTCAAACAAAAATGTAATATGAGTTAAAGCAAGCTTATAAATCATCAGCTACTTTGTGCTCAAAATTAAAAACTTTTGTGTAATTATCTTTAGAGTACACTTGCAACAAATAATACCAACATTTGAATAATAATCCTCATGCATCCAAATAACTGTACTGAATTTATGAAAGAAATTGGTACAACAATTTCATTAAAATGGTTCAGTATAGATTTAATTATTTTAATTACTGTACTACTTAATTACTGCACTTATTTTAATTCGATTAAGTTACTGTACAATTAATTGTGATAGCAGGCATAAGAAACATTTTGGAATCATAATGAAATATTTCATAGAGGAAAACAAACTTGCTTAGAAAACTATCAATTAATTATTGATAGTACTAAACAATTTATAGTTGATCCAAAATTTCTAAGAAACTTAAAAAGTACTAGGGTATAAAACTGAAAAGGTTTCGGTAAATTGGAGGTATCTTTGTCCAACGGTCAGCATTAAAACGTCCTGATTGTTGGAGGAAATCAAATTTGTCAACTAGTTTTATACCTCCGTGAGGGATTCTTCTCTCGCTCTTATCTTTTCTTTCTCTTCTCGATTGAATTTTTGATTCTATTATAAAAAATAGGCTCTTAAAAGTTGATGATAAAATGATAAAACTAATTTGTAGTAAAGAAGTTCAAACATTAAGAAAAATTTAGATTTTGAAATAATAAGTCATAACCGCATGAAATAGTAAATATTTCTAAAGTTTGACTTTTGTAAGCTAATCATTAATTTCTTGCATGCAGAAAAAAAACTCATGAAAAAAGTGGTTAGTTTAAATTTTGAAAGATAGGTTTAATATTACGTTTGCACCGTACCCATATGACGGTTTAAATGAAAAGAACTTATTTTATTCATTTATTTACACTTTTCTTAAATCATTTTAACTAAGTATTGAATAGTTCTTTAAATAATTTTCGAAGATTCTCGTCTTCGTGACGCAATAAAAAGCAGTTTCAACTCATTCATTTAAGTAAACTATTTAAATGGGTTTAATAAAAAAACGTTTAAGTAAATTATAACAAAGAAAGTTATTAGAAAGAACATGATTTGAAAAGGAAGATAACGCTGAAATTATATAAACTGTTATAGGACTAATAACAATTTAGTTTATAATTGACGTATTAAAATGAAGATCATGTTTTCTGACTTATTTTTCAATAGCTATACAAATATCCACGTACTGCATACAAACGAACGCTGAATCGAAGCTTTGCTGCGGTTTCCAATAAGACTCAATACCTACAACTGAACCACCTGTTGCTGATTGAAATATTCTCGCCAAATGTGACATAAAAGTAGAGCTGGGGAAATACTGTGTTGGAATTTCAGTCGAAACTCTAAACTCAGTATTTAATTGCAAAATAAAAATCGTCAAAATCAACAACATAGCGACAAATATATTTAATCGTTTTATTCTTCCACGTAACCTTCGTGTTAGTATTTAATTTTTCATTACCGGGAATTTGAAAAGATAGACTACATCATTTAAAAACTGTATTTTAATTGTAAAGTTTTTCCTTTGAGATTTGTGCTATTAAACGTTGATAGATATAAATTTTCAATTTTATATGATAAACATTGTTTGTGGAACCATAACTGATAGTTTTAATTTCAACCAAATAAATAAAATGTTTACCTAATAATAAGCTTCAATTTATAATTTCAAGGACCCAAATAAAAAATAAGGAAAAACACTAGTGGGCATAGGATATCTTAAATGACCTTTTAGAAGTTTTCAGACGTCATATGACGAAACTAATTTCTGTTAAATGTTATAATCACATCATACAATTATGAAGAAAAAAATTACTGTTCTATAATGAACACAAAAAATGCACTCGCACGGAATTCACAGCTAATTTTAAATTTTAAATATGCAGCAGGATTGTAAGGGTGATGAGCAGTTATAATCCTGAGCCAAGCACGAGACACAGAGGGAATTATTCAAACATTAGACACCTCAGTGGACATACGTCACCAGAACTTGATATGCAGTGTATATTAGTTCTACCTCTTATGAAAATTGTTTTCAAGAATAACCTCAAACATTGTGTGTAAAATATATTTTCTTATGTAATATTTAAATATTTGGGAAAGATAAGAGAAAGAAAAATAAGTTATAAAATTAGGCACTGTTGTAAATTTTTTTATTAAACTATTTATTAATCCATCAACTTGAGAAATTTGTCGATTTTTTACATGAAAACTCAAAGGAAGGATAGCAAGAGGGAAATATGGGAAAACTTGGAGTAAACTCTACAAAGTGGGAAAAGTAAGAGAAGCTTCAGACGCCTTAGAAAAACGAGTGCCTTGAATTCGTCATCTCTTTTGATGTCTTCTTGAAACGCTCTGTGTGTATTACTTGCTTTAATTTAAAGGGACTTTTAATAAAACGCGCACACGTTTACTAATTGCTTATTTTGCTTATTTTTTTGTAATTTCGTTTATTTGTAAGAGGCTTCATACACTCAACAAATTTTCTTAACCTATACTACTTTCTTACCCTATTACTTTATGTATACTATTTTGTTAAATTTCTATCTCTTGGAAGTAACCAATGCATATCTTTCTAAAACTGGTTTCTTCGATATAAAGAAATATATTCGACAGAAAGTAAGTGAAAATTTAAAAATTAATTTGTCAAAAGTTATATAAATGGTTGGTAAAAAGTATTGAAGATTAAATATAGCCGATGAGAATTTATTCTATCTCGGCAGTCGAGTTAATAGATACTTTAGATACTTTATTTGAAACACCGACGCACTCTGTGGTGCGTATTTTAAGGTGAGTATGACTGAAGGGATGAGTGTGATGATTGTGATGGATCAGATGAGGTGTAGCTTTGTTACTGACAAATATCAGCTGTTTTATTTGTCAGGATCATTAATTAATAGCCCAATGACCAAAGGCAGCTGGGTCCAGTATCGAACCATCAAAAAGCACTAACTTTTCTCAGGATCGAACCGGCTACCTTCAGATTCAAAGGTGAGCTCTTTAACCACTCAGCTACCCAGCCCATACATATCCCCCCCCCTACATCTACCACACAAGTTTCAACGATAACCGCCTTTTATGGGACCATAAAGTGATTCTATAAAATGACGTCACTGAACCGACCCCACGCCCACACCAAACTTGATTTTATAAAAATCGCACTATATTTATTAGACATTAAAATGATTGGAACCATCCACATTATTTTAGTACTGTTATAAAGCAACTAAATTCCGCTCCTTACGTTTTAAAATGTGATTACACGTGTAAGGAATCAAGAAAACCTAAATTTTCTGATACCTTAATTTTTTATCACTAATTAAAACATGTAATCTAGAAAACCCGCAAATGATTTATTGATAAGTAAATTATTAAACAATTACAAAGGAAGTATCTATAACACATAATTAACGTTTTTCTTATTAATATGTATAATTCAAATAATTTTATTAGATTTGTTACAGTTTAATTACGATTTTCGTAAGTTGCTTTGACTTTTGTGAAATAAAATCAAATAAAATCATTTATTTAGCCATTAAGTACAAACATACAATAGGCTATTTCAAATAATCAACCTAAAATAAGTGTTCAGTCCATGCATATTGTGTGACAAATTTCCATGATTTTGGTTTACCACTTACCCAACACCCAAAATTGTATGCATAATGCACATCGTGTTACCTGTAAACAAAAATAGAAAAAAATATATTAGTTGCTAAATCACACAAATATGGAATTTAACTTAGTCAAAATATAATTTAATTTCAACCTCACTGCAATAACCTGAGATGAACAGTTATAATCCTGTAACCATTGTCATGATCTGTGTTTTATGATCTTTTGATCTCTTTGTATGTATCTTGTGATTTTTGTATGATCGATGTGCAGTACTATTTATAGAAATTAATTAAATTTTTTTCTAAAGAAAATATAATTGATGAATATTTCAAACAGTCTAGTTACAGAGATCTAATTTTAATTGTTATCATAAATCCTTAATTGAAATGAGCTTGATGTTTTGATGAAAAAATACGATTAGTATACTATTTATTTCTAAGATTAGACATATTTCAAATATTAATAGTTATTATAAAATAAAGAAAATTAGTATATAAAATCGTAAAAAATAAGCGATAAAAAATTTGTAAAACTAAATTAAATTAATGTTACTTCATTTTATGTTTTACTTTAAAAAAACCACCCTGTTTTTATAAAAAAATGAAGTTTATAGAGACGTATTTTGTAAGAAAAGGGAGGGAAAATCGATGAATGTGTCCAACTAGAAGTCCTGCGATAGAATGTTGTATTGAACACCCGAATGACAAAGACACTTCCGAACCGCGTACAAAGGCTTCCATAGAGGAAGACAAGTGTTGTGACGGTGACAGGTATATTTAAAGAATTTTGTAAAGGGCGTTCTAAGTTTTTTTTAAACTGCGATAGCAAAAATACATTTAAATGAAACTTTTCATTTTCATGAAAAACATAACAAATAAAATAAAATAAATTATTATTATTATTACAGCTTGAGTTTGTTTCAATGTCAAAAAGCTCTGAAATGCTTATTAACACCTATGTGACATTTTTCGTTTTGACTTATAGTCAAGGATTTATATCTGATAATGCAATATCAGGAGTTAATATTATCTGAAATTATGTCCAGTGTTATAATTGGTATTTGTAGATGTTTAAATACTCAAATGAATAAGTTCATATTTTTAATTTTTTTTACCTTCAATGGACTGGACGTTTGTATCCAAAATGTAATACAAAACATAATGCAATGTAAACTCTTGTATTATAAACTACTATTGCTTTGATACTGTTATAAGATTGTCGCACAATAACAATCATCATTAGCAATGTGGGAACGTCAACGTCAACGACCTACGAGTCATTTGACCCGTACAATGGCACCTGTGTAATGGACGACTTTGTACGCACATAATGGTTTTGCAACAATAATTTAATTGTGTTTAAATATAAAATGTATTTAATACATTTCTGTTTTGAAATCAATTCTGCTTTTACCTTAGAATTGGTAAGATAATTATCCTATTTTGAACGATATTAAACGAAAGAAATAGAATTTAACTTAAATCCAATGGATTATTTTGTATATTGCGTAAAACAGTTTTTGATATTTTATTTTGATTGATGTTTGGTGTTCATGCGCTGATGGGTCCCCATCATCATCTTTTACAATATGTCAAAGATTTAGAAAGTATAACAAAAATTACTGCATTGAACTTAACTGAATGTAAATAATTTAATTAAATGTGTGTAGTGAAACAAAGTTATTATAAGAATTATATTTTTTCTTGAATTAGTTAACCGCAAAATGTAGGTAAGAATCAAAGTAATTGTACTTCTTCTTAGAATTCGTTACTTCTGCTTAAATATTTTATTACGTTGGGTGAATCTTAGAATTGAATTAGCCATGAAGGATGAGAGTCTATAGGCCTAAATGAAGTATATTACCAAAATGGTAATTATGTCATCCTATTAAATCTAGTATTTAAAAAAAATGGTGCATTGTTTTTTGATATTAAGAAAAGATAAAGTAAGTATCTATTTAACTTATGCTACTTATTTAAAGAAAAACAGATAAATTTTAATGTTAAATATTACGTGTTTCTCGATTTAGGTACGTGATTTAAATTTAATGATAAGAGCCTCGGGTTTCGTGACGTCAGCAAGCTGTGGAATGGCTAACGTTAATTGTTGTTGCCTACAAGCTGGAGACCCATTAGGAAAGACGCTCAAGACGCTCTAGAAAGGTGGTCAGGTGATGTAATAAATTAAGGAATATCCCAAAAAGTGAAACATTTCTATTCATATGAAACAATTCAAACATACACAAAAAATATTGACATAGATAATAAAAGCAGAAAAATGCAATTATTAGTACAAACAGGATAGTAGTGGAAAAAGGGGGCTGCTGGCTCACTTCAAGGTCACCTGAGGGATGACGTCATCGAGGTCAATGACCTCACCGATGACGTCATCGATGACGTCATCGATGACGCAATCGATGACGTCATCACTAATGACGTCATTTCGATGACGTCACACCCATGACGTCACAGAAATGACGTGCTGATGACATCATCACCCCTTACGTCATCAAAACGACGTCACCGACGCCACTAAGGTCAAGGTCACGCAGAAACTTAAAATTTTTTGGCACTTTTGCCGTTTCTCGCACTACGCTCCGAGTTTCAGTCAGAGTCCCCGTGACCTCGACCACTTGGAGCGAATTTTCGACGAGAAACGGCAAAAGTGCCAAGTTAAACCCGAGTTTCTGACATGACTCTGCCTAAATGGGCAATCGGTAATCCCTCAGGTGACCTTGAACTAGCACAACACCCCCAATTTCATATTACTGTGACCTCAAAAACTTAACAACGGAGCGCCGACACCGATGCGCACCCCACACCCCCATATTGGCTTGAGAGACTAAGACTCTAAACTGTCAGGAATGGGAGTAACTAACTGAATTTTGCAAGGAAAAGTCATTTCATCCAATATTTTAAACAAATCCTCATCAGTAAAACTGACATTAGTCTGTTTTGTATAAAACAGGGTGTCCGCGCAACAGTTTGCGCCACTTAGCTAAAGTTGAAACTCTCTTAACTTTCAGTGGTGGACAGTGAGCAACTAATAAAGTCTTAACACGGCTAAGTTTCTTACCTAAAGCGTCCCGCGACATGGCTTCCCCTCACAAAAGTCCGCACAATACTGAGAGACTGCTTGTAGCGCATGAGTCAAGGGAAAAGAGGTGGGGGAAACAGCAGGAGTGGGGGAAGGTCACAGTGGCGGGGGAAGGTGAGGTGGTACGCTGGAGTTTCGCATCACTTCACCATGAGCTGTCCTACAGTCAACACACTGTTCTCTTGGCCCGAGTTGGCACTAGAAGAAACATTTCTGTACAGCTTAGGCTGTGAGAGCCGAGGAAGCAAAGTCAAAGTAGAAATTGTGTTAAACTCCAAGATGAAGAGTCTCCTAAATAAACTAATTGTATCCTTGCAATCTCCTATAACTTTAGAGAAATACCACTTTATTAAGCGACACCTTATACTTTGGCAAAACGAAGCAGAAATGGAAAAGATTACAGTAAAATTAATTTAACTTAAAACTTGGACTGGACACTCATGGCGATACCACGTGGCGTGCAAACGCCACCCTAAACATTACAAGTTAGGTTATTGAGCACCTCTGGTATGATAACCGATGTGCTAGAGTTAAAGTGTGATGACCTTGAGTCAAAACACTGAAACACTACAAGTCGATATCGTCCCAGAGTCAAAGTGTAGTGACCTACATTCAGAACTTGTAAAATTACTTACATATAGAGAGCTAGAGAACAGCGAGACGCACCGCATGGAAGCCGGAGACATACTGGCGAAGCGGTGTTGTGCAGCCTAGGGACCCAGTTAGTTGTGGTGGGGGTATAGCCAACACTTAGAGTACAAGTGTTGTGGGTGACCTTGACCCACTTAACTTAGTCAACCCCCCCCCCCGACAAAAAGTGCGAACCCCCCCCCCCCCCGACAAAAAGTGCGAACCCCCCCCCCCGACAAAAAGTGCGAACCCCCCCCCCCGAGAACTTTTTTTCGGAAAAATTTTTGACCTTGACCAAAAAGTTTTTTGCTCCGGACGAGAAGTGCCCCCCCCCCGAGAACTTTTTTTTTCGAAAAAAATTTTGACCTTGACCAAAAAGTTTTTTGCTCCGGACGAGAAGTGCCCCCCCCCCGAGAACTTTTTTTCGGAAAAATTTTTGACCTTGACCAAAAAGTTTTTTGCTCCGGACGAGAAGTGCCCCCCCCCCCCCGAGAACTTTTTTTTCGAAAAAATTTTTGACCTTGACCAAAAAGTTTTTTGCTCCGGACGAGAAGTGCCCCCCCCACCCCCCCTCCCCCCCCACCCCCACCCCCACCCCCACCCCCTCCCCCACCCCTGATATCCTGGGCGTGGGTGCCCCGGTGGGGATATAAGGGGGCCCAGCCAGAGCCGGCTCGCAGTCCGCTCCCGCGCGTTGAACGTGAACGACCGGGACGGACCGCCATAGGCATCACTAAACATTGAATGGCGCCTTCAGTGTTTAGCGAAGTCTACTCTAACTTTAAGACTTGTATTAGTTGTAAGATATTGCGCTTGCGTTTGGGTATTGCGAATTGTTTTATATGAGAGTGTTTTACTTGTACCCTATGTCTCCTGTGTCTTTTATCCTTTGTGTCTTATTTGTTATATGTGTTTAATGTGTATGTGCTTGTTCCAGCATTGACTACGTTGAGCTCAATTGTGTGTTGTAAGTGTGTTATATGTTTCTAAAGTGTATACGCTTGTTTTAGCAATCCCCCCTTGAGCTTTTTCAATGCTCAAAGTAAATTGTAAAGTCAGGGAACGGGAGTAGGCCCCCGTGTAAAGCCACTTTTAATAATTGGTAGGCTCCTGCCCAGGCATGCAAAAGGTTGCGGATGGCATTTGGGGAGCATGTCCGTTTGTAAGCTGGCAAGCAAAAGGTTGTGGCGGCCTCTGCACTCGGACCGAGGACGTAAGCCATTAGGGTGTCCTCAGTATGTTTCCCTTCTGGAAACTCAAAATTATGTAAATGAATCTTTGTTAGCTATTTGTGTTTTTAGTCCCCAAGGCCCCCGAACATTCGTGGTTCGCCATGGATGTACGGGGGCCGAAATTTTTTAATGTCCGTGTGGCCTTGACCTACAAAGACTTGTAAAAATTCAATGCATTGTAAATTAAAAAATATTAAAGATAGGTTACGGGAGTAGGCCCCCGTGTAAAGCCTATTTTAATTATCGGTAGGCTCCTGCCAGGCATGCAAAAGGTTGCGGATGGCATCTGGGAGCATGTCCGTTTGTACGCTGGCATGCAAAAGGTTTCGGCGGCCTCTGCACTCGGACGAGGAGGTAAGCCACTAGGGGCTCCTCAGTTTGTTTCCTTCTGGAAACTCAAAATTACGTAAATGAATCTTTGTTAGCTACTGAAAGACAATGCAGTAAATGTTTACAAGTCTTGCGTGGCGAAGGGTACACGACATTGGATGTTGCCTTGTTGTCATAGTTGGGTCTCTTCGGAGGCTACAGCGATGACAACCCAAGTGCCCCAGGTGGGGCTTAATTTTTTTAAAGTTTTTTCGTGACCTTGACCTAAATACAGTAATGACCCCCCCCCGAACTTTTTTGAGAAAAAAATTTTGACCTTGACCAAAGAGTTTTTTGCTCCGGACGAGAAGTGCCCAAACAAAAAAAAATTGTACAAAGTAGTGGATTTAGACCAAAGATCATTGGTTTATCAAACCTGTTGAAGAATAAATTGAAAATGGGTGTTTAAAAGCCAAATCTACTACATGATTGATAAACTGGATGTATATGACGTCACCTTCCCCCACCCTTAAACCTCGGGTATAAAGGGACCCAGTTGAGCGCGCTGCTCATTATTGCGTGGACATTCACCGAGTGCACACTCATAGCCAAACTGTAAAAATGGCTCTTTGCGATATTTGTGGTGAGTTTTTTCAAGACGAAGACATCTTTGTTTTACACCGAGAATTGTATCATGAAGAGGACAGAAAAGAAGAGATTGTTGTAAGTGAAGAAGACTTGGAGGCGTTTGATCGGTTATTGGAAAACTACCAGAAGCAGATGGACGACTGCGATAGCTATCTACAGTTACACCGAGAATTGCATCGTGAAGAGGACAGAAAAGAAGAGATTGTAGTAAGTGAAGAAGACTTGGATGCGATTGATCGGTTTTTGGAAAAACACCAGAAGCAGGAGGACTGGGCTAGCTATTTACAGTTAATGCAAAGAAGAAGACCAAGTGTTATTCAATTTGCCGGAGCTGGACCATCTACAGCTGGAGGATTTATTGAAAAGGAAATGGAAGAAAAAAAAGTGGAAGATGTAAAACAACTGCGTACCCAAGAAGAGGATATGGAAGAAGAGGATACAGAAGAAGTGGAAGATATAAGACAACTGCGCACCACAGCCTTGCCAGGACCAGTTGTAACTCATTTCAAAATTAATAATGTGCAATTGGAATTGGAAAACTTTATAACCCAAGCTAAAAATTTAGTTGTAAAAACATTGATGGAAGAATTGGCAAGATTGAACTTTATTAAATTTGGATTGGTGTTGGAGGCTATGTTTACTAATACCGATGGTGAAAACTCACCAAGAGCATTCATTGCTAAAAACCGAACCCTTACAACCACATCTGATATCAATGAAATTCTAGAAGAATGTTTGAATGAACTGCTAATGAAACTCCAAGAACATGAAGGAAGAGGATCTGGCTGGACGCTATCATCGATCGAAGGTATGGATGTGAGGGTTCACAAGCATGGATATGGTATGAGGGGTAGCAGCTTTATCCCTCTACCAAAGAAAATTAAAGACACCAACTCTTGCAGAAATGTTACAAACGGGGATAATGAATGTTTTAAGTATGCGATGCTAACTAAGTATGTAAAACATAATCCTTGTAGAGTTGGTAGGGAATATTATGAAAACGAACACCGCTACAACTTCCGAGGAATGTCGTATCCTGTGAGTCTTAATCAAATTGCAAAATTTGAGAAACAAAATCCAGGTGTTTCTGTTAACGTGTTCGGCTTAGATGATTCGAACAATGTGTATCCACTACGAGTTGGAAAAGTGAAGCAAAGAAACCATACTGATTTATTATTGATAACTAAAGGTGAAATTTCACATTATGTGTGGATAAAAGATTTTGAAGCTTTGGTTGCACGACAATTAACCAAAAAGAAGATTAGAGTGACAGTGTGTAAGAGATGCTTTTGTTTTACAAATAAAGATTTAAAACATGGAGGATCGGACTGGTTGAAGGAACACCAAAGACTTTGTAATGACAACTATGAAGTGAAGATTAGTCTGCCGCCGCCATCTCGAGCGTTCATCAAATTCAACAAAACAGTTCACCAATATCGGATTCCAGTAGCTGTCTACGCAGATTTCGAATCCACGTTAGTACCACAGGAGCTTCCGGATGGTGAGGTGACTAGAAGAACCAAATATCAATTGCATCAACCTAACAGTTTTTGCTTATTGGTGAAATCAACTTTGCCTGAAGAACAGTTGCAAGACTATGGTTTAACATCCACTCCGATACTCTACCGTGGGGAAGAAACCGCTAAGCATTTCGTAGACCAGTTGTATGACATTGCTGAAAAGGTGCAACGCTTATACGGTAATGTTTTACCTATGGAACCTTTGAATCAAAATCAACAAGAAGAATACAATTTGGCAACAAGATGTTATTTATGCAAGAAGAGCTTCAGTGAAGAAAATCAAAAAGTAAGAGATCACGATCACCTGACAGGGTTATACAGAGGAGCTGCTTGTAATTCATGCAATATAAATTACAAACTGCCAAACTTTATCCCTGTCGTGATACACAATCTTAGCGGCTATGACTCCCACTTCATTATCCCAGAGTTAGGACGGGATGATGGAAGAATCGAAGTATTAGCTGAAACATTGGAGAAGTACATCAGTTTCTCAAAAACAGTAGGTAAAATTAAACTTCGCTTCGTAGACTCTTATAGATTTATGTCAACTAGTTTAGCCAAATTGTCTGAGAACCTAAGAAGAGAAGATCTAAAAGAAACCAGCAAAATTGTACATGAAGATAAATTGGACTTAGTAATGCGTAAAGGAGTGTTCCCCTATGATTACATAACTTCTGCAGAAAAATTTGAAGAAACCAGTCTGCCACCGATTGAAGCCTTCAATAGCAAGTTAAATGAAAGTGCAATCACCGTTGAAGACTACAATCATGCTTGTAATGTTTGGAACCAACTAAACATTCAAACCTTAGGGGAATATTCCGACTTTTACATAAAATTGGACGTAACTCTGCTGTGCGATGTGATGGAAGAATTTCGAAACACCTGCTTCTCCGCCTATGGACTGGACCCTCTACACTCGTACACATCTCCAGGATTAGCATGGCAAGCTATGCTAAAGTCAACCAACTGTCGATTGGAACTTCTAACAGATATTGATATGGTGCTCATGATAGAATCTGGTGTACGGGGCGGTTTGACACAAGCTGTAACACGTCATGTCAAAGCTAACAACAAGTACATCCCAGGCTTCGACGAGAGACAACCATCGGTCTACCTTGGCTACTTTGACGCAAACAACCTTTATGGTTGGGCAATGTCAAATCCGCTTCCCTACGCTGACTTCAAATGGATCGACCCGGCCACCATCGGTGACATCTCACAGATTCCAAAGAATGGTCCAAAAGGCTATATTTTGGACTGTGATTTCGAATATCCGGAGCACCTTCATGACCATCACTACGACTTGCCTCTCCTAGCCAAGACTGAAGTTTCACCGACAGGAAGATGGCCAAAATTGATGATGACGTTGGAGAATAAAGATCGGTATGTGGCTCACTACTGGGTAGTTCAACAAGCTCTTGAATTGGGTCTACGTGTAGTGAGAATTCATAGAGCAATTGAATTCACCCTGTCTTGTTGTTGAAACCATATATTGATTCCAACACTACAAGAAGAGCTGCAGCGACAACGGCATTTGAAAAGGACTTCTATAAATTAATGAACAACGCCATCTTTGGGAAGACCTTGGAGAACAAAAGAAAACACAAAAATGTAAAATTAGTGAGTGATCCTAGGAAATTGGAAAAATTAGTGCAAAAACCAAATTTCAGAACATCCATGATTATAAACGAAAATCTAGTCGCTGTCAGTATGAAGAAAACAACAATAGTCATGGACCGTCCGTTATACATAGGTATGTCGATTTTGGACATAAGTAAAACCCTGATGTATGATTTCCATTATAACAAAATGGTTAAACACTACGGAAGGGAAAACATTGGAGTCGCATACATGGATACGGACGCGTTTATCTACTGGATAAAGACTTTGGACATGTATGAAGACCTAAGGAGTTTCCCATACAAAGACGATTTTGACTTCTCTGACTATCCGAAGAACCATCCAAATTACAATGAAAAGAATAAAAAAGTAATCGGAAAATTTAAAGATGAAGCAAATGGAATGCCTTTAGAAGAAATAGTGGCACTGATGGCAAAATTGTATTCATTTAAAATGTACAACGAGAACAACACACCGACAGTCAAGAAAGCAAAAGGAGTCAAAACATCGTACTTGAAGAAACATGTGACGTTTGACCATTACAAGACCTGCTTGTTTGAAGATTCTACAATGTCTGCAACGTTCAACACTATCAGAAGCTTTAAACATGAGGTCTACAGTGTCACTGAAGTTAAAAGAGCACTATCAGCTCGAGATGATAAAAGGCATATTATGCCGGATAAAATTCACACTCTTCCTTTTGGCCACTACTCTCTAAACCCTATCGACTAGTAACCTATTCTTCGTCCTTCTACAACTTCGACCTTATTCCTTTCTCCTTCCGTAAAAAAATGGGGAACACGGCAAGTCAAACGCCGTGTTCCCCATTTTTTTACACAAGTTTGGATGACCTTGACCTATATAAATGATGTGAATATTTAAGACAACATTCATTGTGATTATACATGTGATACATGAAACATTCAAACCTGCAATATGAAGAACTTGAAGCAAGAAATTGTCAACGAACTTCATAAACCTGCAAGAAGAAAGTTTCCACGAAGAAATACAGTGATAAAAGGAATAAATGATTTATATCAAGCGGATTTAATCGAAATGATTCCTTATAGTAAACAAAATAGAGGATTTAAATACATATTGACTATTATTAATTGTTTTTCAAAAATGGCAGATGCTTTACCACTAAAAGATAAAAGTGGCAAAAGTGTTACAAAAGCAATGGAAACAGCTATACAAAGAGACAAACATACTATAAAACATTTACAAACTGATGATGGAAAAGAATATTTTAATAAGGAATTTGCAAATTTAATGAAAAAACACAACATTAACCATTACTCAACCAATTCAGAGGTAAAAGCATCAATAATTGAAAGATTCAACAGAACTTTAAAAGGTGCGATGTATAAGATGTTTTCTAACAGAGGATCGCACGTATGGATTGATATGTTACCAAAACTTATAAGCGATTACAATAACAAGTTTCATAGAACTATCGGTATGAAACCAAGCCAGGTGACTAATAAAAATGAAAAACTTGTATTAAAACGTATAAAACTGAATACTAAACCAAGAGTTGAAAAACTAAAGCCTAAAAGGTTTAATGTTGGTGATAAAGTGCGAATAAGCAAATACAAAGGTGTATTCAGTAAAAGATATCTTCCAAACTGGACAAATGAGGTATTTACCGTATTTAAGGTGCAACCTACAGTACCAGAAACTTACATTTTAAAAGATAATAAAGGACAATTGCTTGAAGGAGGTTTTTATGGACATGAAATGTTAAAATCAACAGTAGGTGATGTATATCTAGTAGAAAAGGTGTTGCAACGCAAAAAAGATAAGGTTAAAGTACGATGGTTAGGATTTAATAAAACGGAAGATTCTTGGATACCTAAAAAGGATCTAATATAATGATAGAGCATCATTTTGGGTTGAACCATTACAAAGGATGGAGATAATACCGCAAAAAGACAATTTTACTATTAATAATATAGATGAACTCACAGTGGATGGTTCTCAATTCAATACTGGGAAACACGGTGTTTTGTTACCAAACACGGTGCGTTGTCTGGTTACCGGTCCTTCCAATTGTGGAAAAACAAATGTAGTATTCAATTTGATTACAAACCCTAAAGGCTTACGTTTTAATAATTTATATGTATTTTCAAAGTCACTACAACAACCAAAATATCAGTTATTGGAACAAATACTCAATAATGTGCCTGAAGTTAAATATTTTAAATTCAACGCGAGCGAGAGTGTCATGCAACCGCAAGAGGCTAAACCATTCTCAGTATTCATATTTGACGACGTATCTTGTGAAAATCAAAATACAATAAGAAATTACTTCGCCATGGGTCGACATAACAACATAGATAGCATTTATATTGGTCAAACTTACAGCAAAATACCGAAACAGCTCATTAGAGACAATGCAAACATGTTAATTGTATTTAAACAGGATGAAACCAACCTAAAACACATATATTATGACCATGTAAGTGCGGATATGCCATTTGAACGATTTAAAGAGTTGTGTGGAAAGGCTTGGGCTGAAAAATATGGGTTTTTAACAATTATGAAGGAACAACCGCTAAACAATGGTCGATACAGGATAGGATTTGATAAATTTATACTAATACACTGATCATGATGTAAAACATTCATTGTTGTACAACACGTCTTGCTACAAACATGGTTAACCAAGAAAAGTTAATAAAGGAAATAAAATCACTTAGTGATTCTATTCGAGATAAAAACAGAGCATTAAAATTAGGTATTAGCGAAAGGGAGAAATTTCTTGAATCTACTTTTAAACCTATTACTGAACCCTTGAAACAATTAAACAAAAAATTTGCTAAACCCGTTTTGGAAGGAGATGCAATTGCACCTATTACAAAGTTTGAAAGAGAAAATGTAAAATCAGAAGATTTTAGTGATGAAGACCTGGAATCCTCTACATATAGTGGTTTTACCGGCGGAGAACCTGAAAGAGAGCTAGAATCACCAGACTATAGTGGTATAAGAGAATTATATGAAGTAAAAGCTAAAAGAGGACATGAAGATGTATCAACTGCTAGTGAAGAGGAAAAAGAAGAAGAAGCAAGGGAAGGTCCGTCAAACATAAGCTTGTTGGGTGAAAACATTCATAACAAAGGACCTTTAGGAAGGAAATACATGATAAAAATGTTAGCTGGAATAAATCCTAATAAAAACTACCATAGTTATGGAGTAAGATTAACAGAAGAAGGTTTAATGGTTGGTAATAGCCCGGTAAACATTGATGAAAATGATAATATTATTGTTGGTAATCAAAGATATAAGGGCACAAGAGGATTATTTGAATTATTATTTGAAAAAAAGCCTTTAGAATTGTTAGTTAAAGAAGAAGACATGGAAGCATATAAACAGATTTTGGAACACACCAATGCATACAGGAGAAAATATTTAGCTGACCAACCAGTTTTTAGATCTAGGTCTTTAAAATATAGAGTATTTGTATCCAAGTTAATACCAACAACGAGAAGACAACCAATGCCGATAATGCCAAGAAAACCTGTAAAACGAAGGTTTGTGTCATCCACTTTGGATATAAGTGCTCCAGAACCAAGAAAAAGAAACAAATCTGTTACAGGTACAGGTTTAATGAAGAAACTATATAACACAAATGTGATTTATTACAATAATATCAATAAATTGGTGGATAGAATGAAACTAATACATGAAGCTAAAGAAGCGGGTCATACTGGATTGGAAAACGAATGGGTGGCTTTAGTGGATGAACTCCGAAACCGTGGGGTAATCTCATAAAAAATGCGTTACTCACTAGATTACTATTCAGTTGCACCATGAGTGTCGACAAGTTCGGACGTTACTCCTCGGATGGGTTATATTACGCAAATAATTTAAAAAGAGGAGCTGGTTTACCACAAACACCTGATGGGGATTATGATATAACTAATAAAAGGTTAAAAAACATAAAAGATCCCACAGATGAAAACGATGCAATAAATTTAAAAGTATTAAAAGAAAAGATATCACCAACATTAAGACTACAGAAAAACACATATGACGCAGGTAATCATAGAATTGTCAATGTTGGTAAGCCAAATCAAAACGCTGATGCAATAAACAAAGGTTATTTATCATCAGAATTAAAAAATACGTTAAAATTCAATGGAAAAACGTATACTGCTGAAAATAAACGTATATCCAACGTAGATGACCCTAAAGATGCAAAAGACAGCGTAAATAGACGCTATTTACATTCATTAATACCTGAAAAGACAAAAGATGGTTTTTCTTTTTATAAATTTGTTATTAACGATATAGGTTATCCGAAAAATGAAAATGATGCTGTAAATTTAAAATATATAAAAGATCATTGTATTACACGTGATGTAGGAGTTATTGATTGTCTAGGTAATTGTTTAGCGAATGTTAAAGATGGTTCGGCACCATCAGATGGTGCAACAGTGGGTCAAATGAAGGAAACTTTAAAGCAAGAAACATCTGGATTTGTAAAACAGGATCAAGTAGTATCACGGTCGGGTGATGTGTTTGTACAAGGAAATGAAAAGTTTATTTTACTTGAACAAAAAAATAATGTTTGGGATTGCAAAGACATGAAATTATCAAATGCGCATTTAGCTACAGATGCTCATGATGTTCCGATTTTATCACAAGTTTTACATACTAATCCAAACAATTATCATAGAAGTTGGTTGGGTACAAATAGAAGAATAATTGACATATTTCCAGGTATCGATGATTACGATTGTGTTGTAGTAAAACAATCTTTAATATTAGACAAACCAAAAGGTAGTACTTTCAATGCGAAAAATAAGAAAATAGGTAATTTGGCACAAGGAACAGATCCAAAGGATGCTGCAACTGTAGGACAAACATTACAATATGATAGTGCAAATCAAGAGTTTATTTATAATAACAAAAGATTTAAATTAATGGATGTAAATGATTATCAAAATATATTAATTGCAGATCCAAATTCATTTAGCGGATTTAGAAAATTGTCTGGTGAGGAATTTATTCATAAAAATCATGTATTTAGAAATGAAGCAGACAGATCATTAATTAGTGCAGATTTAAAATATTTTAAATGTCCCGGGAATGATGCAAATGTAACTGATGAAGACTAAGAATTTGTATAAAAACTGATATGGGTTAGAAATCGGGACTAATATTATAAAAATGGGTTACACTCTAGAATGTTATTCAGTTGCACCATGAGTGTTGACAAGTTCGGACGGTATTCATCGGATGGATTATATTACTTTAATACTTTAAAAAGAGGTGTTGGATTACCACAAACACCTGATGGAGATTATGATATTAGTAATAAACGGTTAAAAAACATTAATGATCCCACAGATGAAAATGATGCAATAAATTTAAAAGTATTAAAAAAAGAGATAGTACCAACACTGAAATTAGATAAAAACACATATAACGCGGGTAATCATAGAATTTCCAACGTTGGTAAGCCAAATCAAAACGCTGATGCAATAAACAGAGGTTATTTATCATCGGAATTAAAGAATACGTTAAAATTTAATGGAAAAACGTATAATGCTGAAAATCGGCGTATATCCAACGTAGCAGACCCTGTAGATGAAAAAGACAGCATAAAATTTATGCTGTCTTTTATGCTGTCTATTTAATAGACGCTATTTACATTCTATAATACCTGAAAAGACAAAAGATGGGTTTTCTTTTTATAAATTTGTTATTAACGATATAGGTTATCCAAAAAATGAAAATGATGCTGTAAATTTAAAATACATCAAAGATCATTGTATTACACGTGATGTAGGAGTTATTGACTGTCTTGGTAATTGTTTAGCGAATGTAAAAGATGGTTTTGCACCATCAGATGGTGCAACGGTGGGTCAAATGAAGGAAACTTTAAAACAAGAAACCTCCGGTTTTGTGAAACAAAACCAAGTAGTAACACGTCAAGGAGATGTATTTGTACAAGGAAATAAAAAGTTTACTTTACTAGAAGAAAACAATTATGTTTGGGATGGTAAAGGAAAGTTATTGACAAATTTAGGTATTGGTGAAAAGCCTGGTGATGCTGTTACTTATGAACAGATAATACAATTAGAGCCAACTGGAAAAAAATGGTGGAATTGTGATAACAAACGATTAACAAATGTTGCAGACCCTGATTATGCCGATAACGCTGTAACTGTTAATTTTCTTGTTAAAGTAATAGGTAATTTATTATTTGATATGCATAATTATATTGTAGCAGGACAACATAAACCTATTGACGAAAAAATGAGAAATACATGGATTAAACAAGAAATTCTTTATAAATATTTTTTTAATCATAACACACAAAAGTTTAGATCATCAGATTGGGGTACTTTTGATATTTAACTAAATAACACCATATATTACATCATTTATGTGCAACCTGTCATAGAGGTAACACATGGGTTACGCTTTTCAAATATAAAAGACAATCATGGCGTTTCATTACACCAGTCCATATCGAGACACTATACGGAAAGGAGGCGGTATCACGTCCACAGCGGTTTCTCTGTTAAGTAAAGCTTTAAATCGTATTCCAGTAGGATCTATCGTAAACAGAGCAATAGACGCTTTACCATACGAATTTCACATACCGGGAGGTTATCAGTATTGCGGACCAGGAACTAAATTAAAAAAACGACTGGAAAGAGGTGATCCAGGCATAAATAAGTTAGATCAGGCTTGTAAAGAACACGATATCGCATATTCCACGTTTACCGATTCAAAAAATAGGTCAATCGCTGATAAAAAGCTAGCGAATATAGCTTGGCAACGAGTAAAGTCTAGTGACGCTAGTATTGCGGAAAAAGCAGCAGCTTTAGCGGTAACAGCAGGTATGAAGGCTAAAACAGCGGTAGGAGGTGGAAAAAGGAGGGGTAAGAATAAAAAAGGATCAACCAAGAGAAAACATGGTGGTAATATTAGACTAAAAAGACGTTCTCCGAGGAAAAATAATAAAAAACCGACAATATGGTCAATGGTAAAAAACGGGGCTGGTCTATACCTAAGACCGTATCGTGCATATTAAATAAAAGAAATCAATTGGTTATACCACATAAAGCGTTGACTAATGTTGAATTATTTAAATATATTTCCTGTTTAAAAATACCATTTTTCCGCGGAGTATTTATGAAAGACAGTTTACCAAAGAAAATATGGAAAAATGAGACTGGAATCGTAAATTTGGATAATACTGAAGGGTCCGGCACCCATTGGGTGTGTTATAAGAAACTAAATAGTAATGTATATTATTTTGATAGTTTTGGAAATTTGCCACCACCTAAAGAACTTGAACATTACTTTAAATCTGCTAAAAACATATATTACAACTATAAAAGAGAACAACCTGATAATACTTCAATATGCGGCCATTTATGTTTGGAATTCCTAGCTAAAAGTATCAGTCACTATTGAGATGTCTTCCTATACGGTATCATTAACAGGAAAATCGTCCACTTTACGAAGTATCCTTTTTCCAGCGTTACGCTTGCAAAAAGGAAGATTTTGGGAGGCAGCACTGTTGGATTTTACAACTTACAACTCTATTCCCAATGTTACGGAAGGTAAAAATAACTTATTGCATTATTATAAAGGAAAAGATGCCAGTGGTAAGTTAACAGACTTAGAAGAGTGCAGTTTACCCACAGGTTCTTATGAAATTGATCATATTAATGAATTTTTGCAAAATAAAATGGGAAAAGACAATATATCGCTAAAAGGTAATAATAATACAATGAAAGCTGAGCTTACTTCAAAATATTATATAGATTTCACTAAGCCAAACTCAATTGGTGATTTATTAGGATTTCCCAAAGATGGAGCAATTTTAGAACCAAATAAAACACATTCCGGTAAACAAACTGTAACAATATTAAAAGTCAATAGTATAGACATAACTTGTAACATTATACAAGGAGCTTACAGAGATGGAGCAAATACTCATATAATACATACTTTTTACCCCAGTGTACCACCTGGATTTAAAATTGTTGAAAAGCCGCAAAACCTGGTATATCTACCTTTGAACACCACTTTCATTTCAGACATCGTGTTGAACGTATTGGATCAAGACGGTAACTTGATAGATTTCCGAGAAGAGCCTATTACGGTTAGATTACATTTAAAATCAACACTTTAATACAAAATCATGGGTTTAACATTTAAAAGCGAACAACCTACGGGAATCCGCATTAGTAGCTCTTCAGCTGTGGAGGAGTTAACACGCGAGAACATTCGTTTCTTAGAGAGAATTGGATTAAAAGTAACCGATAATGGATATACTGGATATAGCTCAGGGTCCAACATTCGACGAAACCCTATGGGAAAAAGAATATCACACCCACAACCCTTACACTTCATCAAAATTAAACAATAACGATGAAATTCGTATTCCCATACAAAATCAAGACATTTACACGCTACCATGTGAAAGTTACTTGTATATTGAAGGAAAAGTTACTAAAAAGGACGGTACTACTACTGGTACAACAGTTCCATTTATAAATAATCCCATGGCTTTCCTGTTTGATGAAATTAGATATGAAATATCAGGTGTAACAGTTGATTCTACTAAAAAAGTAGGTATTGCAACAACTTTAAAGGGATTAACATCTATATCACCTAATGAAACCAATTTAATACAACCTGCAGGATGGGTTTTACCTGCAAAAGACACAATCACTCCAGATACAAATAGAAATTTTGATTTTCATATTCCGTTACGTTTGTTGCTTGGTTTTGCTGAAGATTATAGGAAAATAATATTAAACGTTAAACAAGAATTAGTTTTGTTGAGATCTTCAAACGATAAAGATATTATTAAAGCTCAAGACGGTACAACAGATGCAACTTTAGAATGGAAATTAACATTAGACAAAATTGTATGGAGAGTTCCACATGTAAAATTAGCTGACGAGCATAGAATGCTACTATTAAGAAAGTTAAAGGCTGATCGTGATATTGTAATTCCTTTTAGAAGTTGGGAATTTCATGAACATCCCAGCTTGCCAACTACGGATCGACACACTTGGACAGTTAAAACATCTAATTATGTGGAACGAGCCAGGTATATTATATTTGGTTTACAAACAGGCAGAAGAGACACCATCACCAAACATGCAGGCCAATTTGATCATTGCAACTTGAAAAATATTAAAGTTTATTTAAATTCACAATTTTTTCCATACGATAATTTAAATGTGTCATTCGCTAATAAAAAGTACAGCATATTGTACGATATGTATGCAAGATTCCAAAGTTCATATTATGGTAAAACGAATGCACCTTTACTATCACCAGAAAAATACTTAGATGGTTACCCTATAGTTGTAATCGATTGTTCTAAACAAAATGAATCGGTAAAATCATCAAGTGTAGATATAAAAATAGAAATGGAATTCAACGCGCCTATATCGGCTAATACAACTGCATACTGTTTAATTCTACATGATAAAATCGTAACATACACACCTTTAACTGGAATTGTTAAAAATGTATTGTAAAAGACCGGTTTTCCTACATTCCAATGCATTCCGCGAGTATAAAAGCAGAGCGTTCAGCTCGCTCCTTATCAGTTTGTTGCCTGTTGTTGTATGGGTAGCATCTTATTCAATATGGCTTCTCCTAGTGGTACACAAGAAAATGTAGTAGATATTGAGAAGGAGATATCCGACTTTTTAGATCTTCAAGGTCAACCGGAGGGAGATGAACACAACGCTTGCGGACAACTCCACGCCAGTAATAATGTTGAGGAAAAAGGTAAAAGAAGAAAGAATGCACACAAGAGGAAAAGGGATATTGAAGATAATATTTCTCCTAACATATTAAGTGAGGTATTCTTGCGAATATTTTACCCAATCTCTTCCAGTTTGGACAAAAGTGTTTTAATCGGTGTTATGAAATCTACAGATTATTCCCCTACTGTAATTTTAACTCATGGACCCAAAATGATTTTGTTTACGGACACTGCTTGGGAATCGTTTATGAAACACTTGCATCTGCTAGAATGCTATTTAAGTAGTAACATGTTTGGAAGAAAGACAAGAGTAGGCCTTTTGGATTCAAATGTGGAAATCGATATTGTTAAACATCGTGGTGATCATCAGTTGCGGTTTAGAGACACAACAAGACATGATAACAAGATTCAACTTAATCGAGAAGAGTTTTTTATTCTAACTTGTGCAACTGAACCAATAACGAGATACTTGAGACAACTGGTGTTTTCAAGTTCAATTATTAAAGATTATCTGGAAGACACTTTGGACAAACAACCGGACGCACCTATATTGTACGGACCTGTAGATACTTCTATATTCAATAGGGTTCCTCATGAAGTACAAATGTGGAGACAATTGGAAAAGTACGCTTAACTACATAAGAAATCAGTAAAACATGAAAAAGAGGAAGAAGAAGGAGGAGAAGAATCAAGTGTTAGTGATGAAAATGAAAACAAGGAAAATGTAAAGATGGAAACCTAAATGACAATTAACTACACAGCAATGGTTAATTTTTAAAACAATATCAAACACTTTGTGGGGTTAGGCCTACCGGGGACGGTGCCCACGTTAAATATACACCAACGCGCCAACAACTGTACGGCCGGGTATAAAAGTCGTACCTACCGTGGTGTGGAAATCAGTTGACCTTTGGACTTCGTCATGAGCAGACGAGTGATCTTCGCAATTGACAAGGAAGAAGAACAAGTAAAGTCCAAACCTGGTATAATTGAGTTCCAAGCGTTTCGGGGTAATGATGATAGATTTATCATAAAAGAACTTGTGTTTTTCGACATCAATACAAGTGTTCCTTATTCGTTTTTATTTAAACCACCATGTTCTTATTCATCTTTAACCAGTAAAGCCGCTACTACCAACAGATGGATTTCAAAACACTTCCATCATATCGATTGGTATGATGGTTTTACAAGTTACACGGACTTGTATCACATTATGCATCACTTTTCAGACAAGTTTACCAATATTTACACAAAGGGGCTGGAAAAGAAAAGATGGATCGAAGGATTTACTCATGTTCCGGTTAATGATGTGGATTTGGATAAAAACCACAAGTATACGATGGAAAATGTTTGTATTTGTACTAAAAGTCCAGAACATGAAAAAGATAGACATTGCGCTTTAAAAAACGCCTATAAACTCGCATCTTACCTTCAAAGTGGGGAAATGGGGAGTGGTGGGGGTAACGGGGGTTATATAAGTGAGGAGCAGACCGGGACCTGGCATGAGTATTACTCGAGATTCCGAGACGACAACATCTCCCAGCAAGAAGACGAAGAAGACGATCTATAACTTGACCATGGCATCTCACCAGTTCCTGCAAACTTTGGTTGAGCAGTTCAATGCTCACTCCAAATCTACCATACTACCCGTCAAGAAGTGTTCCGAACTTAAAGACGAGAAGCACTACATTATCCACGCCATGAAGAAGATGGAGACTACAGTTGGAGAGGCCATCTGCTGCAGTCTTAGCGAGGCACCATTCACTCCGGGGGATGAGCCCAAGTTCCAAGTCTACCTGCCGAAACGGTTCGTCCATCTCCTCCAGAACGAGGATCTGCGCTCCATCCAACCCGGCTGTCTCTACCTGGTTTCCCACGGTTGCACGGGTAGCAATTCCACCGAGTTGACCATCCACATCGCCGACAAGCAGCAGTGTTAGATTTAAGTTTTACTGTTGTAAATATGTTATTGTAACGTTTTATAAATAAATAAACCATAAAAAACAAAAGACAAAAAATGCAACATATCAATATGTGAAGTTTGTCACATATTGATATGTTGCATTTTTTTTTAAACTTCGCGGGTGACCTTGACCTTTGACCTTTGCATTTCACAGTTACCCCCACCACGCTACAAGTCAAACCTGTTTGAATGCAAACACCCCCACCACTTTTTCATATACCTCCAAGCGCTGTGCCTTGGCTTCATTTCTACTCCAGCAGCCAACTTAGCAACATCAGGATGTCTCTCAACGTAAGCTGTGCCAGCTATGAGGAGGTGACTATCAAAACACAACAGGAGCTGAACGATTTGTACAAGGAGTTGCAGCTAATGGTGGCAAGAGGCTACCGTATAAATGTGCAAGTCTACGCTTGCAATATACGGAACACCCGGCAGCCAAAGGAAGAGCCTGGACACTCATCGACAGCTTCCTCACCGACGTCCATGAAGACCGAGCCGGACAACTTGGATTACTTCAGCTGACTAGCAGTTGTATTTCTTGTTCTAACCATTGTAGAATATGTTTATTTTTTCATTATATTAAAGAAGTAAAAGAGCAAAAACACCTATCTTGTTACTGACATATTAGCTCAGTAACAAGATAGGTTTTTTTAAAACACAATTTGAATGACCTTGAAACTTCCCCCTCCACTGCTTTGCTACCCCCACCACTTCACTATTGGTGTACATGGCACATCACGATTAGAAACCTCATTCCATCTTCAACAGCCAAACCGACAACATCAACAATGGCAAACCTACCAACAGATGAAAGATGTCCTCACGCATGCTGCGACTTCATCCACGAGTTAGAGAAAAGGATGCAAGAGAGGGAGATAAGAAGAAAGCAGATCCACTCAGAAAATATCATGATAGTCAACGGCTATCTTTTATTGTTCGGCCTTATTATGGTTATACTTTTCATACTATATGGTATAGTCACATGTGTCGGCAAGGTTGCAGAAGAAAACGCCCGCCACCATCAGTTGGAAAGTTTCAATGTTACTTTGTAGGTTTTCCTTTTTTTTTTTAAAACTCCGTTTGGATGACCTTGAAACTTCCCCCACCACTTCACCATGTTCCTGCATGAGTATCACATCACCCGTCATTCCTTGTTCGACAAGCAACCATGGCGGACAACACCATCAGCCAAGCTGACTCCACTACTGATGTTGGAACGACCTTGAACTTTCCCCTCCACTCCTTTCTTTTTTAAAACCCAATTTTAAATGATCTTGAAATTTCCCCCTCTACTTTTCGATAATGTTACAACTGACTGCAGCTCACCTCATTCCTTGCTTAGCTGTCATGGCGGAAAGAACTCTTTCTCAAGTTGACTCCACTACGGACGAAGCATTTCCCTTGCGGTGGACTGTTCATTTACAGGATGCGACAGAAGTGGAAGTCTTGTATCAAAAATTACTCAATGTATTAAACGGGAACCCTGGACCTCTTGAATGTAGAATGGATTTGAATTTTGATGCAACCAGGGTCGGCACAGAACCTTCAACTTCAAGCCAGCCTCAGCAACGAGATTTTACACATTTATACACTCCAATATCACCGGAAGGTGTAACTGTCTGCGAGGCTGACTCAACTACACGTTATGTTCAGCCGAAGCCTTGGGTGTTGATTATTAACAATGTGTACAAAGTGGAATTGGTATGTAATAGATTAAAGGAGTTGATGGTACAAGATCCAGGCCTGCGCTTTCAAATAGATATACATTTCATCTGGAGAGCACCTGCGCGGGGCTCTTCGTCTGACAGCTCTCCAAGTACGACGGACGAGGAGGACAACTAGTCATCTTTTTTAAAACTCCGTTTGAATGACCTTGACCTTTCCCCCTCCACTGAGTTTATTTAAGGTGCACTCTCACTGACTACAGCATCATTTCATCGCGCACCTTCACCGCAGCAACATGGACAGTCAACTCAACTACTGTTGCGAACAGAAATGTTTTTCATGGCCAAATGACATTGATGTGGTGGATGGTCTGGCTTGTAGAACATGTGAAGCTTTTGGTCAGTGCATGTGTAAGTGCAAGTCTTGGAAGAAGCCGAAACCGAAGTTGAAGACATTCCATGTGTACCAAATGAGAGGGCATAAGTACACTTGCTGCCCTGAACGTTGCATTGAATTCAAACTAAAACAGCTAACTGGCTGCAAATTGTGCAACAATCATTTTGCAGGTTTTTGCAAACATTATTTAGGAGCGTGTCAATACAGATCAACTTGGCATACCGAAGCACTCACTATCAATGAAATCGCTATAGACTCACAAGAGTAGTCTTTCTACTCTTTGACTTTTTTTAAACTCCGTTTAAATGACCTTAAAATTTCCCCCACCACTTCCCCATATATCTAGAGTACGCAGGGCCCGGAGGTCAGTCGCTCGGCGGCTGTCGTAGGATGCACATCCGTGTTGTGCAGTCTGCTGTGCAGTTTTGATTTTAACCAGTTCAATGTCACCACACTTGAACTCTGGCGAAAACGTCAAGCTGTTAAACACAATCCTAAGCCCCAGGTTCACAGTCAACCTCAAGGTCATCACACTTTAACATGTAAATTTAAGGTAGCACCAAAACGGTGCTACCTGGCTTGACATTTTCAAGTTTCCCGAGGTCATCGCAGTTCCCCCACCACTTCCCATATACCTAGAGTGCGCGGGGCCGGACAGTCAGTCGCTCGGTGTCTGTCGTAGGGTGCACATCGCGGTTGTAGTACTGGTCTAAAGGGGGCTGCTGGCTCACTTCAAGGTCACCCGAGCGGTGTCACATGACGGTTTAGGCAGAGTCACGTTGCAAACTTGCAGTTTCCTCAGCACTTTTGCTGTTTCTCGTCTAATTTCGCTCCAAGTCGTCAAGGTCATGGGAACCGGACTGAAACTCGGAGCGTAGTGCGAGAAACAGCAAAAGTGCCAAAAAATTGTAGGTTTCAGCGTGACCTTGACCTTTGTGACATCGATGACGTCATTTTGGTGACGTAAGGGGTGATGACGTCATCAGCACGTCATTTCTGTGACGTCATGGGTGTGACGTCATGGATGTGACGTCATTGGTGATGACGTCATCGATTGCGTCATCGATGACGTCATCCCTCAGGTGACCTTGAAGTGAGCCAGCAGCCCCCTTTTTCCACTACTCAGGATTTAAATCAAATAAATGTAATAACAATAGGCTAGTAATAACAATAAATTATAGATAAATATAAAATATATAGTAAATGAATTCATATTATAATCAGTATGTATACATGTTTGATAAGAATTTAATATAGAGTTGTAAATTAATACAAAACTCTCATAGACAAATATTTTAATAATACTTTGTTCCTAAATTTGTTTGGTTAGTAATAGATAATTAACAACCGTTAAAAAAAGCGTTAAAAAACTAAATGCATGGGAGAAAGATTACCATCTTTGAGAGGTAATAGAGTACTTAGGTTTTCGTATATACTTGAACAAATACAAATATATAATTATTTTAGAATTAATTCTGCAAAAATTTTATCCATTATAATGTCTAATAAACTTAAGAATTCAGAGTTGTGTTTTCAGCTTGTGTTTTGTGGACTTAACAATCCACATATGAGTCCATGTAATATGAAGCCTTAGTGAACACAATTCAGGTACAAATCATGGAAAGAGCCTGGATGCCAGGTATTGGCTCGGGGTCTTGATTTATGTTAGCTTATTTTGTATCATATTGTGTTCTGTTCTTATAACACCTGGAGAATTTTGAAAGAAAAGAAATACATACTTTGTTAATATATTAAAAGACCATATGACAGTTAGTTAAATAAATTATAATGATTTTGTTCGTAAAGTAAAATTATTTGAAATAAAAACAAAATTGTTATGCAACTAATGTACAGTATAAATATTTTAATGTACATTTCGTTAAAAATTTTAAAGAGAAACATAAATTTTGAATCTATTTGTATCAACCGAAAGCACGAAGCATAAATTTATATGGACATGAAATATTTTTAATGACGGCGAAGATAAAATGTTAGATTTGAATAATGATGTCGGAACAAGCATCATTATCGTTACCAACGATGTCAGGCTGACTGAATGTAATGTTCTTCATCACAATGTATAACTATAAGCTATAAACGTATTTTAAAACCAATTTTGTCTAATTGGTTTATAATATATAAACGTAATATATTATATTAAGTTTATATTGTAAGTTAAATTGTAAAATAAAATATAAATATAATACACAGGGTAAACTAATTTATATTTTTTATGAAGATAAATAGTATTCACAAGTCTGTGTATAAAAACTCCTATTAAAAGATTTTGGCTAACAGAGTTAATTTTAACCTTTTTTTATTTTGTTGGAAATACACATACTTTAGATTTTCACAACAATGAAAAAAGTATTCTTCTAGTATTTGGATAAAATTGTAATGATATTGTTTAACAAATTTGACGACATGGTTCATAAAGTAATAACTTCGGCTATTAGATGTGTTTGCGGGTGTATTTTTAATTTAAAGGTTATATCGACTTCACATTACCTATTCTGACAATTAAATCATTTAAATTAGTAAAGAGAACCATACGATATATTTACTTTAAATATTGAATGACTGACATTACTCTGACTTTGAGCAAATACAGAGTGAAGAATATACATCACAACCCATACTGATCTCTAGTGATTAAACACAAGACATGTACATGAATTGATTGCGCTATTAACTAAAGGAGGTTTTGAGATATGTTGCGAGCTGTCTGAATTAATTTCAAACTACATTACTTTATATACATTACCTTAGTAACACCGTGAGTTAAAAAGCCTGTCATGTGATAATAATATGTTTTCGGGGTTACGTATATTACATTGAAATACCTGGTTTATTATAAATGTATTAAAAGATAACTTCTGATGGTTTATTAAATTTAACTTTATCGACAACCCATATGAGAAGATTCCTTTCTTACATGCTTTTCAAACTCGATCTACACTTATTAAACTATTTATAATCTACGTTGGCTGATGAAATAAATAATAGTGATATATACCACAAAAACTACAAGAAACGAAAGAAACTAAAAAGTACCTCGGCAATGCAAAAATTAAAATAAATAAAATTAGTTACCACCTTGGGGCCTCCTGTAAGTAAGAAACTCCAATTTGCCGTGTTAGGTTTTTGTTTAAAAAGTTGGCCGTCACTTTCTCGTCACTTGGCCATCAGTTTGAATTTCGGAAAATTAATGCTATCCATTATGTTAGTTTACAAATTAAGTACATAAGTGTGTAATGACAAATTTCCACTTTGGTTTTAGTAAATTGGTGTGTGTCATAAGTGTATGACAGTTAGATTTACGACCTGGCCATATTTATGAGACTCTTTGAGCTATCATGAAAAGTAACTATAAATAAATAAACTAGACCAATTATTCATAAGCTTGTGTTTATTTTTCTCCTTAATGTTTATATCTGTTTTCACTATTTGATATTACCACTATTTGATATTTGGGCGCCACCATGGGAAGGATCGTCGCTGCGTTGTTTCCTGAACATCCACAGCGACCGCCGGTTGACTTCGGACGGGTAGAGGACGTTCCACTTTTCACTTTCGAGGAGCTGGAAACCTCCGTTCTCTCCCTGAAGAGCAACAAGGCTCCTGGCCCGGATGGGATTCCCAGTGAGGCTTTAAAGAAAGTATTTTTAATCAACGCTGACTTGTTGTTGAGAATGTACAATGCCTGTTTGGTAGAAGGGGTGTTTCCGGCTCCCTGGAAAACAGCCAGGCTTGTACTGATCAGCAAGGGCAAAGGTGATCCCGAGCTGCCGTCGTCCCACAGGCCTCTCTGCATGTTGGACACGGCTGGGAAGCTGTTCGAGAAGCTGATCCGTTCCCGCCTGACTTCTGCCGTGGAAGCTGCCGGGGACTTATGCCCCCGTCAGTACGGCTTCAGAAAGGGACGGTCAACGATCGACGCTGTCACCGAAGTTCAGAGAGCTGTGGAGAGAGCCGAGAGCCACAACCATTTCTCCCGCCGAGTAGTGCTTCTTGTTACGCTTGATGTCAAGAATGCCTTCAACTCGGCGAGGTGGGTCGATATGTTGGATGCGCTTCGCAACACCTTTCGTATTCCTGCAAATCTGTTGCGGCTCGTCGAGGATTATCTACGCTCTCGAAGCCTGATTTATGACACGAGGGACGGAACGCGGACGATGGAAGTCACTTCTGGTGCCGCACAAGGTTCAATACTCGGCCCGGATCTCTGGAACGTTGCCTATGACAGCCTCCTGAGGTCCGAGATGCCTGAGGAAACCACTTTGGTTGGGTACGCCGATGACGTCGCAGCTCTCATTGCTGCACGCAACGTTGAGCTGGCCCAACTGAAGTTGAACAGAGTTATGCGGGTGGTCAACAACTGGATGTCCGATCACGGTCTCTCACTTGCTCTCAGTAAGACGGAGATCGTGATTCTTACGAAGAAGAGGATCGACACCGTCGTCCCGTTTCGAGTGGGAAGGGAGGTGGTCACATCAACTCGTGCCGCCAAATACCTCGGGGTTATGGTGGACACCAAGTTAAGCTGGAGGGATCAGATCTTCCGTACGGCGGACAAGGCCGCTAAGGTAGTGACTTACCTTAGTAGGCTGATGGCCAATGTCGGGGGTCCCCGATCCAGCAGAAGACGTCTGTTGATGTCCGCGGTCCAGTCCGTGCTTCTTTACGGGGCAGAGGTGTGGGCAGGCGCTCTAGATAAGGAGTGCTACAGGTTGCGACTCGCCCGGGTTCAGCGTCAAGCTGCGCTCCGGGTGTGTTCCGCCTACCGGACAGTGTCCGAGCCTGCCGTCCTGGTGGTCGCCGGAGTCATCCCTGTCAAGCTCTTGGCAGGGGAGAGGAAAGCGATTTATCAGAGACAAGGCGAGATCGGCAAGGACACGGCAAGAACAGAAGAGCGCTCCCGAACCTTCCAGCAGTGGCAACACAGCTGGGAGCACGACACCCGAGGACGATGGACTGCGCGACTTATCAAGCAGGTCCAACCATGGGTGGAACGGCGGCATGGGGAGGTGGACTACTACCTGACCCAATTTTTGACAGGTCACGGCTATTTTCGGTCGTACCTGAACCGTATGGGAAAGACCGGTTCACCGGACTGCATTTATTGCCCGGGTGTTCCCGACGATGCGGAACACACATTCTTCCGCTGTCCCCGTTGGGAAGGGCCCCGCCTGGAGGCCACACAAATCTTTGGTGCATTTTCGGTGGACTCGGTCTGCCAAAAGATTTTGGAGGATGAGGGCAACTGGGATTGTTTGTCACAGTTCGTCCGGGGCATCCTCCTGGAAAAGAAAACCGATCTGGACCGCGAAGTGGCCCAGATCCCTTGATCGAGCGGCTGGATAAGGAGCGAGCCCCACGGGCGTAAGCCAAATTTAGGCCTAGCCTGACGTAATGTGACAAACAATTCCAGGTTAGATTCCTAAAGAGTAGAGGAGGTTTTTTAGTGGGTAAACTCGTTTTTAGGGGAGCCCCACACTACAGGCTGGCCATCTGTGTGCGTAATGCATTTTTCCGCCTCTCCCTAAAAAAAAAAAAAATATACATTACCTTAGTAACACCGTGAGTTAAAAAGCCTGTCATGTGATAATAATATGTTTTCGGGGTTACGTATATTACATTGAAATACCTGGTTTATTATAAATGTATTAAAAGATAACTTCTGATGGTTTATTAAATTTAACTTTATCGACAACCCATATGAGAAGATTCCTTTCTTACATGCTTTTCAAACTCGATCTACACTTATTAAACTATTTATAATCTACGTTGGCTGATGAAATAAATAATAGTGATATATACCACAAAAACTACAAGAAACGAAAGAAACTAAAAAGTACCTCGGCAATGCAAAAATTAAAATAAATAAAATTAGTTACCACCTTGGGGCCTCCTGTAAGTAAGAAACTCCAATTTGCCGTGTTAGGTTTTTGTTTAAAAAGTTGGCCGTCACTTTCTCGTCACTTGGCCATCAGTTTGAATTTCGGAAAATTAATGCTATCCATTATGTTAGTTTACAAATTAAGTACATAAGTGTGTAATGACAAATTTCCACTTTGGTTTTAGTAAATTGGTGTGTGTCATAAGTGTATGACAGTTAGATTTACGACCTGGCCATATTTATGAGACTCTTTGAGCTATCATGAAAAGTAACTATAAATAAATAAACTAGACCAATTATTCATAAGCTTATGTTTATTTTTCTCCTTAATGTTTATATCTGTTTTCACTATTTGATATTACTTAAAGTACATACTAGTTACCAAATAAAGATATGTTCAATGTGCGGTACGATGAAGAATGTACATTTTGCTAGTCTGGATATAAAGATGATAAATAACATCATGACCTTTATGTTTTCCTTTATAATTAATTAAATCAGTGTAATTTTTCAATACATTCATTTTTCATTTTAATGCATTTATTGGTTGAAACAGTCCTACAGTAAACATAAATTACATTGATTTAAAATAATATAAATAATAAAATAGTGTTATGGACTAAATAATAATGCACCATGCATATGTTCGCAATAACTTTCTGGAAAGTAATCAACGAATGGTGACAATTTACTTTAAAACTCTGCTCCAAGTTGCCTGACTTCCACAAAGGTTTCCGTGATTAAGGACGCAGTAGAGGTGTCGATTTTGGTGCAGTAAAGCGACTCAGCGGTGACGTCATGGGCCCGATTATATGATCATACTGAACTGATTGTCAATAAACCATTACTTATGTTTAATGCTTAAGTAATAACTTAATAACAGTATCGTTTCACTGTCCTACGAGTAAAATAAGAAAGTCAACAAAAATGGAAAAACAGAAGTCTACCATGGCAATTTATGTAAGTAGTTTGAGTTGTATTCTTCTAAAATTAATATCAATATACTTTTTCCAATTAGTTATTCTACAATATCAGTGTCAGAAATGACTGATTGCAAGTTATTTGATTCCTGCCATCACCTATTCTAGATAATTGTTATATTTTATTTAGGCTACTAGCAACAATTTTGTAGTAAAAAACCTACAATGTAAATAAACCCACAATGTATCAGTTAGTTTAAAGAATAATTTTAAACCAAGCAATTTAACTCTCATGTACCTGATTGAATAAATATTAGTACTATATTTTTATTGAATGTATACCTGATTTATTTACTTGAAGCGTAACACTTGTGCTTTTAATTAAATAGCCGTTTATACTTTATAATTAATAAAATATCAAAAAAGAAATAGATTTCATCATCTAAGAAATTAGTTTGTCTTTTCCTAGTTAAATAGTTTGTATATTAACACGTATATTATAAATTTTGATTCTAATTTAAATTAACTTTTTCCTATTCTTACGAAGAATTCAAAGGAAAAACATATTAACTAGGAGGTCTATATGTTTTCTGTAAACAAAACTCAACGCAATATGATACAACATAAGATTGCATAAATCAGGCGACCGATACAATACCTGGCTCCTAGCCTCCGTCTGTGATTTATACCTGAGCATCATACACAACGGCTACATATTAGATGCATTCTTATGTGGTTATTAAAGAATTTCCTAGAAAATATTGACATGCACTATCACTTGTTTAACAAAAACATGGCAATTGGTAAGCCAAACTAAAAAAATAAATCAATGTACGTTATACTATACTAAATCTTCAATAAATCACCACAAAATAATAATTAAAAAATATATAACAAAAAACATTTTTAAACTTTATTTCAATGATACTTATTTATAATTTAAGTTCAAGTTTCTGTAAAAAGTGTATCAGTAACTGTATGTATTCCTTAATGCTTCCTCCAATAAATTTAGACCACCATACAGGATTAATCGCAAAACCCCTCGTTAAACAGCTTTAATTTAACCATCATAAACATTTTCAACAACTTTTCCACTACTAATAAGGTTTTTATCAAAATGTATATAGTATTTGTTTTTCCGAATGATGGTGTAGTTTTTATTTATCGTAAAAGCTTCCATACTTTCTCCAAATTTTCTTCCATACTTCCATGTTACTTATAGGCTTCCTAGTTGTAAATTTTATAAGTAGAGTTGACACAAAATATGGGACGGTTTTAACTTAAATATAATAAAACTAATGGTCTTAAACAAGTGCACAAGACACTATCACTGGCTTTTACTCTCACCTAACATTAAAGTCATACCAATATAGTATTAAAAATGATAGTAGTATATCATGAGGAACTGACCACAAATTAATGATTTTTTGGAATCTAGAGTTTCATCTGATACAGTATTTTATTTCCAACAATGACTGCCGACCGTGGTCCACCATTACACGGGCGCCATTGTGCGGGTCTAATGACTCGTGGGTCGTTGACGTTGACGTTCCCACTCACTAATGACGCTTGTTATTGTGCCACAATCTTATAACACTCTCACTGTTATTGGTTTGGCTTCAATAACATCATTAACTGCTCCTCATCTAAACTTTAAAAATGTCAGACGTTAAAACACCCTTAAACCATTCAAACCATGTTATCTATTGTGAAGCAGAACAAGAATTAATCAGAAGATACTTGTGAGCCCGATCCAACCCCTTCATTGATTCATCGATAAATGTTTAATGTAAATACTCCTACGTATAGGTTGTTAAATAGATAGTAAAATTATTAAAACAAACAACATTTATCCACACATTGATGGATTCTTTAGAAAGTGAATGAGAATCGATTTAAGAGTCTGCTGAACCTATGCCATTACGGTATTTTGTCAAAAACTATCCACTCGATTAACAAATAAAAAAAATATAAAAAACAATGAATACTATTACCATTTTAAACAATGTTAAACAGTTTTTTTTAGGTTTATTAAAAAATGTATCCACGTCAAATGAACCACCGTAGCATTATGGTGAACATATTCAAGTTTCATGCCAATCCGATGCAAGATTATCGAGATAAAGTGTTTTAAAGACACCTATAATTAACATTGTTCTTAAGGGACTAAAAATTAAGATGGCGCACATACTGCAGACTCTTAAAAACTTTATATATATATGTACAAAAACAATTTCCCTGATTTACCATCTAAATTCCTCTGAAGGTGATACACTCTGTCATATCTGTGGCAAAGGTTTTTTACTAACCGTTCAACTGTGATATAGTCATCTACCATAATCATTTACGTGGAACAATAAGGGGTTTCGTCCACTCAGTCAGTACTATAGACTATGGATCACCCCGCTTCGTTCCCATCATCATCTCAGACTTAGTATTAGAATTATTTAACTACTTTACTAGTATAAATGCCAACAAAAACTTAATTCCTTACAAGGGTCAACTAGGAAAACTTCATTGTATTTCCGTTGTTAAAGAATCCACTTTAACAATTGAAACAAAGAGTCCCATGGACAATTTCCTAATTCGATAGATTTAAATACCAAACCAGAAAATATCAGTTACATTCTAGAAGTTGATTTACAATATAAATTCAATGTAGACCACAGACTATCCACAATGTCCTTGCCGTGTAGAAGGTAAGTATTATTATATTTTTATGGACGTAGAAAAAATTACATCATACGCTACCAAGTATTTTAAAAAGCCCTTTCACTGAGTTTAATATTTTAAAAGTCCACAGAGTGCAACGAATTGGTTAAGTCCTATAATTAAGATGAATACAGATTTAAGGATATTCTATTCCCAGGGCAAAAGGTTTTTCAAATTTCTTCAACCCCCAATCCAACATAATCTCTTAAATAAAAAAAGTAACCGACAATCTAAGTATTTCCTACTCAATTACTTAAAAAGTTGATGAAACTCATCAAAATTTAGATTCATAGAAAGATATCTACGAATCCTTACTTAATAAAAAATAATAAAAATAAAATGAAAAAACCTTTATAACATTTATGAAAAAAAGGAAAGTACGTTGTAACAAGCCAATATGTTTAGGATTCTCAATCCTAGATCTAAGGGAAAATGTATTAAGAAGGTGAGAGAAAAAAAAAACACTTTCCTTCTTTTGATTTAATATTCATTCGTATTACACATTTCACCAACAATTCTACTTCTAAAAAGGACTATATCCATTAAAAAATAAAGGTTCATTTAAAGACACGAGTTCAAACAATCAAATATTAGATTTCATAAGAAAGATGTAAAACATACGGATAGAGAACCGTAAAAGATAAGACATTAAACAACTTACCAAAATCATTCAATTTCACAAACTACAAAAATCTAAAACTATAAAGTACATACAAAAGAGCCATAAACAATAAAGTGTACGAAACAAAGCAAAGTCTCTCATTCACTCCCTCTCCCCAACTAAATCATAACATAAGATTAAAATTACCATATCTAGATGCAAATAACAATCCTATTCACAGATCACGTCACCGATCGGATTCAGATATTTTCAATTGTCAGTTCACAATAAAACCCATATATTTAATAACTACACCCATCAAAGTGTCAAAATATCAAGGGCGATAGACCACCCGAAACAGATTATAGTTTATATTTAATTACTCTGTATTGAGCGTCAAACAAAAAATATTACAAACAGTTGGACTCTATTTAACTAATTTAGAGTCCCATTTGCAGTATACTCTTTTGTAAAAAAAATATGAATTCAAATAAAAAAATATCTAGTAGTGAATTTTTATCCCTGTTTATTTTGGATAAAGATGACCATTTTAATCCGAATTTGAATGGTGTATTCATAAAATGTGAAATAAAAGTTTATTTCTGACATTATATTATCTTCTTAACCAACATGGATAAAATGGTATTATCTAGTAAATTATTAGAACATTTTCCATCACTTATTAGTAAAATATAGTGAATGAATTGGGGTTTCAGATGGTTCCTATACAATGATGTTATTAAGTGTTCATAATAAGACGTCATAAAATGCACATGTAACATCCCAGAAATTACTGTAAAAAAATAAAATAATTTTCAAAAGATTATTAAAGATGGTATTAGAAAACAGTGAAGTCTTAAATTTGTCTTTAAGCAATATAAGTCGTTAGTTTTATTTTCACTAAAATAAATCTTAGTCACTGGGTCTTTATAAAAGCAAAACTAAACGACCACGATTACATGAGGAGGAATTTTTCAATTCCGCATTTGTTCTTCAAATAAACCTGTCACCGTCACAACACTTGTCTTCCTCTATGGAAGCCTTTGTACTCGGTTCGGAAGTGTCTTTGTCATTCCGGTTGTTCAATACAACATTCTATCGCAGGACTTCTGGTTGGACACATTCATCGATTTGTGCGCTGTCTTTCTCAATATCTTTCTCAAAAACATGTAAACTATATTCTAGTTCTGTCAACATTTAAAAATGCTTTAAATGATATTATCGTTCTATTGTTGCTAGTTATTTTAAATTTGTTTGACGTTTTTTATTTATTAGTTTTGTGGAGTAGGCCTACCAATATATGTTTCACTGTGTCTTTTAAGGAATATATTTTGATTTTAAAGGGGCCAAAATAAAAAAAATCACTGTATTTCAAAGAGACAGGAGGAAAAAATTGAAAGTCAGAGTGATAGACATAAATGTGAGCGTCAATATTGTGTACCAATTTTTAGGTGGCAAGAAATAATTATATATAAAACAGTACATGGGATGAATGGTATTTATTCTTGACACATAACAAAGTAATCAATATAATTTAAACATACAGTAAATTTAAACGATTTAAAATACATTTATCTTATTAATTAACGTTATTATTGGTATAAAAATACTACTTATTAAAATTTTCAAGTGAATATCTATCGCAATTCCACCATTAGTTCATATGATTTTCTCAAATTCATTGTACCGAACATTTGATGGTAAAATTTAGTCAAAACATTCGAAGCTATAATTAATATGTTAAGAACAACCAAGACATTTTACTAGGCACGTTACTTGAAGTATATATTAATACCAAACAACAAACTATTTCAACTTACCGTGTTACTAACGTAATGTAATGTAGTTTAAAATCAGTTAAGACAGTTTGCAACATATCGCAAAAGCACCTTTAGGTAATAGCATAATTAATTCATGTACGTTGCTTGTGTTTAATCGCCAGAGATCAGAATAGCTTGAGCCGTGTATATAACTCTGTATTTGCTCAAAGTCAGAATAATGACAGTCATAATTAAATCTAAAGATATTTTCATGGTTGAGTTTATTTATTTAAGATATTTAACTATCAGAACGGGTAATGTTGAGTATTTATTACTTTTTAATGAAGGATACTTCAGCAAACGTTATTTTATTAGCTGAACAACGTAGTTTATGAAACGTTTCTTTGAGTTGCTTTAACAATATGATTTGAAATACTAAAACATTACTTTTATCATCGTTGTGCTGTGATGGTAAATAAAAATATTCTATGACAAATTTTGAAAAAAAAAAGTAATAGTAATTGCTAAGTAGCCGTTCTGTCTTTAATGAATATAATTACGGAAAGACTTTAAAAAGGTTTAAGAGGTTGGGATGAGTTGGATGTGATGCTAAATTACAGTATTTATATAACTGTAGTTAAAATATAATAACCCGATATCACAATGTGTATAACTAGCAAACACTTTAAACAAACATATAATAATCTATACTTATTTAATACGCTAAGGGTTTTTTGTCTTAAGAACTCCTCCTACAATTTTCAACCGATTTTCAAGTTTTTGGAGTCGTTGGATAGGGCTTGGTCTTAGTTGTTTCCGCCAAAAACTGATGAGAATCGGACTGAAAATAAAGGCGCTATCCACCATTGAAATCTCAACATTTCCCATTTAAATAACATTGGGATTGAATAAAGCATTTTGAACATGTGTTAATAATCAGCTGTAAATACGTGTTGTTTTGGTGATTACAGATACTCACAGTATTGGATTGGTCGGATGTCATTGATATAGAGCTAAAAGTAACATTTGTATTGTATCAAAATAAATTGCTCGATTTCGAGCAACACGAATACTAGTAGGTTATAATACCTTTATGCCTTCAATCCAAAAACATTTGTCTTCAGATGACTAGTTTCGGGACGTACGTTCCATTTTTAAATCTTGTGTCAAAAGTTAAAAAACACTGTCAGTTTTTGTCAAATTAAAAAACACGTTACACATAATTACTAAACACAACACGGACACAATGACCGTACAAAATGCTTTAATCGCGATTCACGTACGGCCGGCCAACGTCAAGTTCAGACTGAGCGGTGTCGCCGCTTTAAAATCTACATATGCTGATATTTTTCCTACATTTATTTTTATGTATGGATGAGGGAAATAAAGTCACGTCTACTAAACAGTTGAGATTCAAATTTCGATTATAACTCTCGTTTAAAGCAACTATGATTGTAACTCAAGATGGTGCAGGTGCTTTTCTTTAAGAAAGTACACATGGTTTTACAGTAATCAGTTTTTAATTAGCTGATAGTCAAAATGTTAAGCAAATTTATTGTCCATTGATATCTTCATTCCATTGAAGTAACGATAACCTATGTATCACGAGCGAAAGCTCTCCTTCGTTTAGTTTCCATTTCAAACAGACATCAATATATGCCTTTGTTAAATGACAATAATATTGGCGTAATTGCTTTTGATATTTGAGAAAACACATGAGGAAATGCACTTAGATTTGCATGAGTACAATTAATATTCTCTTTCATAATTAGAATTGTAAATGGGCGCTATAGTAATTAGAACTAAAAGAGCTCAAAAGACACATGGTTTTGGAAATGCCAATAAAATAAAATCAAGAATTGAGAGCTCTAAATATACAACTTCATCAACTAATTCCAAATTATATTTTAATGTCTGAAATATTCCAAGATGGCCGAAGTCCCAGATAACAACGTCGTTGGCCGTGAACGCTCCCGCATTAATTGTTTTGCCCGTTAACTGAGGCGCGACCAATTAACACAGATTTAATGAACTCCGTCCTTCATCTCGTCACTCTCGATAAAAAGCGCCAAAGAGACACTTTGACTTAACATTCTGCCTTGGAGAAACGATCTATAATATCAAGAGTCAAGTAGTTTATTTATAAATGTACACAAGATCATGTTAAAAAAATAGTAGAAAAACATCAAGGATTTGCTTCGAAGTAAGTTTTGTAAAGAAATATAATTTATTTCAATATGAACTATATATTCGTCAAATATTAGGATTAAATTTGGATAAATTATATTTGTTGTAGAAATCCCTAATTAAAATAAAGCCTTCGTTGACTTGAGGTCATAAATTAGTTGGCTTGACTTTGTATTTTTAAATTATTATGAATTTAGGAAAATATCAGTTTACAATAGATGAAATTCATTACCTACAGTTTTTCTCATAAATATCTAGCTAACACAAAGATTTTTATAAACCATTACACCACAAATATTTTATTTAAAGAATATATTGTCTTAAACATTAAGTATTGACCGATATTTTATTTTCCAATAACAGGTTTACAATCTTAAGTTAAAACTTGAAAGTTACTATAATTTAGATATTAATGCGAAACATAAATTAACAGTATATAAATTTTTTGCGTTAAAACGTATAAGTATTCTAATATATTTTAGAGTGAATAGTTTGTATTGTATGATTTTTAGTATTGAACTGCAACGTAAATAAATCTATGGAGCAGTAACCGTCAAGATATAAGGAACTCAAAAGTGTGGAATTTACATACAGGGTATAAATCAATTGAAGGGCAGAGTAAAAGAGAAAAATTGGACTCGAGGGGTCTCTATATCTGGAGGAGAAGACCTTCTCAAGTGCTCGATAACTTACGTGGCTGACTGTATGTAGCAGGGGGCGTGAAAGAACTGAGTGTTGATTTTTGATTTAGATAGGCTTATCACATTTAGTAAAACAAGCTAGAAATAATTCAATTTTAATCTAAAAGCGATACAAAAAATGGCATACCTATGTGTCAATCTTAATCTTCGATGAAGGTAAAAATCAGTAAATGGAATTAAATTTTTAAATTATTTGGAACTACTAACTAATCCATACAATGTATATCATAAAACATGTGTAAGAGAGACATTCAACTAATTTTCTAGTGGCAAATATCTTAATAAATCTATAATCTTAATGATAAATTTAACAAAATTGCAATATTACCACAAAAAGATATAAGATTTTATCAACCAAACATCAATGATCAGAAAAAAGGAATAACCATTTAAAATAATTCTTAATTTAATAATTCTTAATCTTAATTTTTGTTCTAAAATTACATTGAAAAATATTTAAGAGGCAGATTAGACAACAAAGAGACGGATGCTACACGAAATAAATGAATAAATGTACAGAGGATTTGAAGCCTAATTAAGTTCAGAAAGACACCACAAAGAAGGGGAGAAACAGTGTTTGTGACGTATCGACTGAACGAGTAAACGCTTGATTAAATATATGAAATATTATGAATCCTACAAAATGAAGACTTAAATTGTACTTTATTTTAATATTCTGAAAACAAATATTTGATTTGAACTACTTCTTAACATTTTTGAAAATATATATCTTAGATATAGTTATAATACATTTTATTTAAGTAGAACATGTAATCAATTGATGAATATTTTTAAGTACAACCATTTATTTTTATAAAATATTTAAGAACCAATTTAATAAAATATTTCTAAAATGTTTCATTTTTACATTACCAAAATTTGTTAATGTGTTATTACTACACGGATAATTAAAACTTGTAGAAAATTACAAATACTCCCTACAAAATATTTTATTGCTATACAAATATTCACTTGTAAAGGAAAGTTCTTAAAGTCACAAGTCGATAAAAAACTAAAAAATGCGATAAATTGAGCATGATTGGTTGCTCCTTCGGTTGCAAAGTAAAAGTCTAGTAATTAGACTTCAAACAAAGAATCCTCATCAACATTTGTGTTTGAGGCTTAAATTTCACTCAATCGTATTGCTAATTGACGGTTCATGTTTTTACGTTGCACCAATAAAGATGACGAAAGATTTACAGTTCTTATTTCTGAAGAATTTAGGTGATAATGTTTAAACAAATTACTATTTGAGTATAAATGATCGACTTTGTTAATATTGCAAGGTACTAAGAACATAAGAAACACAAATATTATAAATAAATATATATCGTATACTATTTACTTAAATTATCCTATATTTTTTAAAAATTTATGAATTAAGTTCCTTTCTAATTATTATCGTTAGTTAATGCGAGTACTCAGCTATGACAATGAACGCAATGAAGCGACTATATGGTGGAATTGAAACAGCGTCAGCTAGGACCTATGTGTCATGTAAAATTATATATGTCACACTCTTCACGATAGCATGTACTGATTTATATATTAAACATTATATATATTGTAACTAAATCATAAAAGTCAGACATGATGTTGTATGGCAAGTGTTGGATCAGACAAGTAAACACCAACCCCTGCAACGACATCATGAAAGGACTCCGTGTATTGCGAAATAAAGAATCGAGTTATACAAGATTGGTGAGATAGACGGACGGACATAGGCAGTGCCAAAGAATAAGCATGTCTGACTTTCGTCACTTAGAATTATAATACTAATACTTTCATTATATGTTATGCATTGAATATTAATCATAGGGCAATTTTACTCAAACTGCTTGCAAATAGTTTAGATTTTTAGTGTAACTTTTGTTAAATTAAAATGCAATGCCTTATTATAATTCTTAAAATCTCAATTATATTTTTTTCATAAGGCATTAGTTATACTTATTTAGGTCGAAATGGCAATAGTGGTTACCACATGAAAATAAACATAAAATTAAGACAGCAATATTTGTAAAACAATTCATTTTGCTATTGTGGATTTATTAACCACATCAAAGATGTTTAGGTCCGTCGGTAAGAACACAACTAAAACCATTGCTTAAATAATTAGAAGATGTAGCGATCTTGTAAAATTCATAGAAAGATTAATGAAATATTTTGAGATGAAGAAATAACAGTTGGTATTTCCGTTGATATTTCATCAATCACAGCGCTCTCAATCAGTCGGGAACAAAGTGACAAAGGATATCACAATCACATGTGCCCGATGTCCAGCCAATCAGGGGTGTTTGTTCTAATCAGCCAAGTCTAATCTGCAGTGTTAACATATTGAGCCTAAAACGACAAATTTAATATAAGACTCGATGACTTTTGAAAAGAAAAGTTTAAGTCTGTGATTTATTAGGTAAAAAATTAATTATTTGAGGTTACTCCAGAGAAATTGTTAAACAGCTCTTCAAAGAAAATGGAAGTAAAAAATAACAAAATAATATAAATAATTTTTAAGTGACCTATTTTTCTAATTTGTTGTTTTTGAACGAGAGGTGTTCTTTTGACAGAGGTACCACTAAATAATCTTGTCAACTACTGATTTCACCGAAAGAAAAAGAAAGATGTTTCCATATATTATGCCATGTTATTTTTTCGATGACGAAAAATGAATTGCAACAAAATATTTAATTTAACTACTGTGAAACCCCATTAGAATTTAAATGTAAAATACTGGTTTCCTAATTAAGTAAGAGATATTACCTTAAATCTTTCCATTAAGGTAAGGGCCCTCGATTTGATAATCAAACGAATGCTAATATCAAGTGCTGCTTGTTATTCAATGGACTCATTCTTATTTAATGACTTTTGACCTCTGATATATTCTAATGAGAATTCTTTTCATAGTTCTAAAGTGAAACTCTAGCTTAAACTACTATTTATAAAACATATTTGTACTGTTAATAAGAAATAAAATCCTGTGGTTGCTAGATATTTTATCAAATATAAAAATGCTTTAAATGGGTTTGTACTGTCAACTCAATAACGTGTTTTGCAAGTAAAAGCTCTCAATGATTTAGATTATTAAGGTACTAAAAACGTACTATTTAGGACTAGACGGACTATGACTTACTCTTTGTATTACGCCCACCTATTCTCTGTTCTTCACAATTAATTCCCTAAAAATTTTTTATACTACAAAACGACCTGAGGTTAAATTCCTGAAAGCCAGTAATGAAAATTAACATCGGCTACCAGAGATCACTGCAAACAAAAACTACACGTTTTAAATCCTTGTTAGAACCTTAAACTCTAAATAACAATGCAAAAGCTAATAAAATTACCCACATAATATATAAATGAACCAACGTATGACATAACACCCATGGAATATAGAATTTACATAGCTTAATAACAACATTTTTAAGACCCATCAATAGAGCCTAGGAACATAGCTAAACCTAGCCTACTTTGGCCAGCTTTAGGCTTAAATTAACTATTAAGGTGTGATGACTTTACCACAGAAGTGTTGAATATCATGTTTATCATATCATATGTTTTTCTGTTTATTATGTTCTGAAATACACTTCTATATAGTTTTCACAAGTTCAAATATGTGTGTAATTATTTCTATTTTATCAATTTTAGAGTCACTTTAATTGGCGACGAGTGTAAAACTCAAGTTGCCTTTGTTCGATTTTACCATTTTGAAGTTATACACAAAGAGTTTTACATTAATTAAGTTAATTTCATTCAAAGTAAAACAACATGGATGAACAACAATTTGCCATGCTTCTCGCCACATTCAGTGAAAAACAAACGGAACTTGTCCGGGAGATGTCTTCCATGTTTCAAACCCAGATTCAAGCAATTATTGCAGCAACCGGAAGTTTTCAAGGAACTAGTCAATCATCAAGCATGTCAAATGTAGCCTTATTCGAGCAATTTGATGCCAGACGGGAGAAGTTTTCAAGTTACTTAGAACGCTTTGAAAACTATTATGCCATGAAAGGATTGACCGATGAAAAGCATATTGCGCAACTGCTATGTGCATCTGTAGGTAGTGAACACTATAACAGCCTCTCTGCGTTTTTGGGTCCAGAAAAACCACTCAAATCACTTGACTACCATAATCTCGTGAATTACTTCAAGAAATTGTTGATTCCAAAGAAAAGTGTTGTTGTTGCTCAACATTATTTCTTAAATGTATTTCAAAAAGAAAATCAGTCAATTTCCGAGTTTGTGGCCGTCCTCAAACGTGATCTCCTGGATTGTGAATTCAGTGTTGAGTGTTCAAACGATAAATGTAAACAATCTATATCAATTGCTGATGTCTTCTTACGTGCACAATTTTTAAGGGGATTAAGAGACAACTGGCTTAGAGAACAACTTTTACAATCAGATATACAAAGTTTGACAACATACTCGAAAAAGCCATTGCTCTTGAGGCGTCACGGATCGAAAGTAAAGAACTTCATCAAAATGCGTGTTCCAGTAACACTAATATCGAGCCTGCTGGTGTTAACAAGATCACCAAGTCCTCCACTCGGAATCGTCGGCTCTCAAACAGTCGCTCTCCTACAGGTCCATCAAACTCTCGTCACCCTAGGTCACGTTCAAGTAAAGAAGTACCTGATTTCTACGCTCTCGGAATTGAAGGCCTGTGTTTGAGATGTGGAAAGGGAAATCATACAGCTGCAAACTGCCGCGTAAAAAAGTCAAAACTTCAATGTGATGATTGTTCAAGGCGTGGACATGTTTCAAAGGTGTGCATAACTACGTTAATGTCAAAGCATAGTAGATCTGTCAAAGCCAGTTCTACCAACGCTCTAGATGCCCTATCTGACTGTGACGATTATTCTAGTGATGTTTCCTCTGATTACGGTGTACACAAAATTATACCGGTAAAACGAAACCTCAATGTTGTTGATCTGTTCGAGGTAGGAGGCGAATCAGACAAGTACATAGTGTCTGTGAGTATAAATGGGAAACCTCAGAGTTTTGAAGTGGACAGTGGAGCAAAGTTTTCGCTTCTTGCTAAAGACGACTACGACCGTCTAAATTTGAATATTCCTGTTGAACAATCAAGTTTAGCTTTTCGTTCATACTCAGGTGATATAATCACACCAGAAGGGAAAGTTACTGTCTCCATCGCATACAAAGGGAGACGATTCAAGGGCGAGCTCCACATTGTCCCTGCAGGTCATGATGCACTTCTTGGACGACAATGGATCCGTGGTCTGGGCATAGAATTGTGTGAGGTTGATGCAGAAATGAACCGACCTATAATTGATCATTCAATTCAACAAGTGAATTCGGTTGAAGAACTTTTTGAGAAGTATGCCACGATTTTCGAACCAAAAATAGGATGTGTTCCAAATTTTACAGTGTCGTTACATCTTCGAACTGGAGCAAAGCCTATGTTTAATCGAGAACGGAACGTCCCTCACGCTCTTATCGACAAGGTCAACAAGGAGTTGGACATGCTTGAAAGTGACGGAATCATCACCCCAGTTTCATCCAGTGATTGGGGATCACCTCTGGTCGTGATTCCAAAAGCAGATGGTGGAGTTAGACTCTGTGTCGACTACAAATGCGGAGTGAATGAGCGAATCATTCAGTCTAACCATCCAATTCGGAAAATTGATGATGTACTCGACAGCTTACGGGGATCTCGTTACTTTTGCAAACTTGACCTCTACAAAGCCTACTTGCACCTGAAGGTCGATGAAGATTCAAGCATTATCCAGACAATCTCAACTCATCGAGGTACATATCGTGTCAACCGATTAAGTTTCGGAATCAAGACAGCCCCCTCTGAATTCAATAGAATCCTTACACAAATCTTGAAAGGCCTGCCAAAAACCGAAGCTTATTTCGATGATATAATTTGCCATGGTTCTACGATGGAAGAGTGCAGAAGAAACCTCCAAGCTTGCCTTCAACGTCTCTCCGACTTCAATTTACATGTAAACAAGCAGAAGTGTTCGTTCTTCAAAGAAGAAATTGAGTACTTAGGACGAGTTGTGGAATTCAACAAAATAAGGAAATCTCCAGTCAAGATCCAAGCTATCAAAGAAATGTCCCGTCCATCGAATGTTGAAGAAGTACGACGCTTCTTGGGAATGGTTTCCTACTACTCTCGCTTCTTTCCAGATGCATCCACCATCACCTCACCCCTGCGACGCCTATTACGCAAAAACAAGAAATGGGCCTGGACGCCAGAATGTGAAAAATCTTTTCATCAAATCAAAACCGAACTGTGCAGCGACAGGGTACTCGTGCCTTTCAACCCGGAATTACCAATAGTTCTCACCACGGATGCCTCACCGACCGGACTAGCTGCTGTTCTCAGTCATTCTGTTAATGGAACCGAGAGACCTATCGCCTACGCCTCACGTTCACTTACTGCTGCTGAATGCAATTACAGTCAACTGGACCGAGAAGCCTTGGCCATCATTTTTGGAGTCTCACATTTTTACTACTACTTATTTGGAACTCAATTTCAACTTGTTACAGACAATCAACCCATTTCTCGTATCTTCAGACATGACAAGGCCCTACCTCAAATGACTTCTGCTCGCTTACTTCGCTATGCCTCATACCTGTCAGGTTTTAATTACAAGTTGGTGTTCAAGAAAGGCATAGAGAACAAAAATGTGGATTGTCTTTCAAGAGCTCCTCTTAAACACACTCATTCATCTACAGATAAGGGAATCGGAGCAGAGGTTAACCGAATTTGTGCTCAAGTGATTTTTCAAATTTCAAGTTTTGATATCACAGCTGCAAACATCAAGAGAGAAACAGAAAAAGATCCAGTACTCTCAAAGATCCTACATGATCTCCTCACGAACTCAACAGACAGTGAATTCACGTTAGTCGAAGGATTAATTTTTCGTGGAGAAAGGATTTACATTCCAGCAGTCCTCCGAAGCAAGGTCCTCGCCGAACTCCATGAAACTCATCTTGGAATAACGAAGATGAAGCAGCTCGCACGTCGTTATGTGTATTGGCCACAAATTGATAGTGATATTGAGCGTCTCGTGAGAGGATGTGAAAATTGTGCAATAACCCTGTCAAATCCATCCAAGGCTCCCATTCACCCATGGGAAACTCCAAAAGAAAATTGGGAAAGAGTGCACATAGATTACGCAGGACCTTTTCAAGGCTTCAACTTCCTTGTGTGCATCGATGCTAAATCTAAATGGGTGGAAATAAAACCAATCAAAAATGCACCATCCAGTTCAAACACTATCGCCTTACTCGAACAGATATTTGCAACTCACGGATATCCTAATGTCTTAGTGTCGGACAATGCTTCAATTTTTCAAAGCGATATCTTTCATTCCTATTGTGAAAAACACGGCATTTTTCAAAAATTTATAGCTCCAGGCCACCCGGCGACAAACGGTTTGGCAGAACGTTCAGTCCAAACATTGAAAAACCGTTTAAAAGCTGCTTCCACAGACAACGTGCCAATGACAGAGAAACTTCAGCAGATTTTATTGAGATACCGGGCAACCCCTCTCGCATGTGGCAAGTCACCAGCAGAACTTTACCTCAATCGTAAACTAAGAATTCGTATTGATGCCATTTTTCCTTATGTGCCAAAAACTTCTTCAACAAAGGCCCCATCTGCACGTTCTCTTCACGAGGGGGAGAGGGTACAAGTACGTCTCTTCGTTGATAACAAAAACGTTTGGGAGTTCGGGGAGATAAAAAAGAAAATCGGAACCAGGCATTATTTAGTCTCCTTGGACAAATCAGGGCGTATTTTAAAGCGACACATAGATCAACTACGATCAACTTTGGTTGCGAAACCCAAAAATGTAACATTTGGGCCTACTCAAGTATTTGAAGTTCCGATGCCATCAAAACATCAAGTCCCCCAGAACAACGAAGAACCGCTCGCCAGGCCAACAGTTGAGCCAGTACAGCCACCAGTTCCTAATGAAATTGCTGCTCAAGCTACTGAACCTCAAGGGAGACCACAACGACAAAGGCGTCTACCTTCCCGTCTTAGAGATTTTGTGCTAACCTGACCTCTCGAAGCTCAAAAATAGTGGGGGAGACTGTGATGACTTTACCACAGAAGTGTTGAATATCATGTTTATCATATCATATGTTTTTCTGTTTATTATGTTCTGAAATACACTTCTATATAGTTTTCACAAGTTCAAATATGTGTGTAATTATTTCTATTTTATCAATTTTAGAGTCACTTTATAAGGTTATAGGCCTAATCTATAAGGTTTTTAATTAACTATTTTCAAAACCATACAGCGGCACAGTTTTATAGATTTTTTTTGTATTACAAGATATATCCCATTGTAAGGGGTTCATAAACTACGGAAATGCCAAAGAAAGGTTGCGATCAGTCTTCCACGATGCCGCAGACTTTTATGGAACCGATTTTATGACCTTCAGTAAAACACGTCGTCTTACTTTGTTTGTCTTGAATATATTTTCATTATCTTCAAATAATATTGATAATGCACTTTTATTACGAAAACCAATAACTCAAAAGAGACACAACATCTTTAAAAACTACTCCCATGGTATTAAAGTCTAAATAGGTCATAGTCGTAGTCATAGTCATGTATTTTCTGAATAGATACAATTTACAATATTGCATAACTCAGTCATCAATTTTACAAAAGTTATGTATACAAAATTATTTACAAATGAATAAATAAACTAAAATGGATCATACAATACAAAATTAAAAATATTTTTTCAAGCAGACAGGAATTCATTAACACTGTATAGCTCTTAATTTATAAGAAATTGTTTAGTCTTATTTTTAAATTTAACAATACTTTTGCAACCTCTCAAATCACTGGGGAGATTGTTGTAAAATTTTAAGCCGGAATGAAGCGCCTATCTTACAGATAAGGATAGGTGAATTTGGGAGGGAGGAGATTAGCATCATGTCTTTTGGGGTACCGATTATTTTCCCCTACAGTTTGGAGGGAACTAAGATTTTGTTTTACCAATAATGTTACTTTAAGAATGTACAGTGAGGAAAGGGTCAGAATGAAGAGTTGCCTGAAAACTCCTCTACAAGAGTGGGATGGTGAAAGTCCAGATATTATACGAACTGCCCTTTTTTTGTTCTAAAAATGCCTTATTGGTATGAGCAGAACCACCCCAAATTTCAATCCCGTATGACATAATGGATTGAAAATAACCATGGTATACTGCCGACAGATCCTCACGCTCCAGCAATGGAAACAATGTCCTCAGATCAAAGTTCACCCTACTAAGCTTCTTACAAAGATCTGAAATGTGGGGGTTCCATGTTAGTTGGGAATCCATTCTCACTCCAAACCTATTGGAAACCTCTTTTATAGAAGATTGTGGGAAACTGAAATCCTGAGCACGTTTATTTCTAGTAAGAAATTGGACATAGTTGGTCTTGTCCTGATTCAGAAGCAAGTTAATAAGCAACAGCCAATTCTCAAACTCAGATACTGAAAGAGCAATGTCATCTTGGATATTTTTGGGAGAGCCAGTTTTAATCTTTAATTAATTTTAACAATTACCTTTTTAAGAAAGTAATTGTAAATCACTACTTCAAGCTTAAGTAATCAATAAGAGCGATATAATTTAGAGAAATTTAATCTATCATACCTCAGAAGAGAATAGTGTACTAACCGGTATTTAGTTTTTATGCGTAGCAAGAGATACACTCGAGATACTTAATAATATTAAGTAATTCTTATAAAAAATTTTCCTAGTGCAGAGTCTGTTGGATGTTTTACATTCAGAGTAATTTGACTTGATACAAATAACCGAGTCTGACATGTAATCAAGACCATTCCGTGACGGATTAATCAAGTCTTCATAGGCGCAGCTTAAACAACATGTCAAATTACTGCACGTTTCACGTTCAGATGCTACACATGAATAATCAGTAACTCTTGGGTTATTGATCATTTCCAAAAGAAAAATGTATAGTTTAGATTAAGTCGTTCTATTTTATCATGTCTGATGTTAGTAGTGAAACAAAAAGTGAAAGATGGGGGGTGAGGTTACGTATACTAATTAAGTCGTATATAATAAGACAAAATAAGTACATTCTATAATTAGTAATATATTACAAGTAAGCAAATATAAATGAACCTCCTGAGATTTTATCTGATCAGCAACTTCGACAAAATGGTACATTGATTATTCAAAACGCATTGATTTATTTGTGTTTCTGAATAAAAATTAGATTAAATAATCCATTCAAATAATCAAAATATAATAAATTAGATTATTTTCCATATAAAACTAATTTGAAACACTTGATATACAATGAAGTAAATTTAGCTTCGATTGCAATACTTAACATATCAGTAATGAAGTGGATTTTAAAACGATTGCATTGGTCAGTATTTTAATAATCCATAGTGAGTCGTACCCATCAAGTGTCCGAATCCCAAGCGCGGTAACCCCAAATTCACCTGACAACTTGATTATAACACCCATCTTTGATGACAGTTTAATTAATTTAACAATGCCCACTGCCCTGAATCATCCATCTAAAGTAATTACGATGAAAAATCTAATTTAGCCAATCGGGCACATACCCATTTTATATTTTTAACGATTTGCAAGGCTATGATATTCACCTAATTCTCCTCAATTTAGTTAATCGTTTTTCTCATGTTCCAAACATCTCTTTAGAGTGCCCCCCACCAAGCGAAAAAATTAAATGAGTACCTTATTCTCTAAAAAATGTAGCTGGTCTAATTATTAACGGAAAAGATTTACAGTGCGAATAACTTCGTTACACAAGATAGAAAGTCCTTAAGATTCCTAACATAAAGTTCATTTATCAAAATATCTTAAAGACTAGGAATATTATGAGTTATTATTATATGGAATTGTATAAGTGATTTCTATTACAAATAATCATTTAAAAAGATACCTCGTTTTAAATCTATTTCGCAAAATAACATTAGAACTAACAGTAATATGAACTTAAATGATCTTATTAAAATTATGGCTGCAAAGCACAAACCAGTTATGCTAAGTCAATCTCAGACCATCACAATGGCAGGAATCAAAATGCTATAATGTTGGTAAACAAGAAATTGTTGAAATTGTTCACTAATATAGCATTAACAATAGAATAAAAGCATACAAACATAATAAAAATAAATTGTCTATACATCTTGGAAAGACATGACTGTTGATATTGAAAATATATACTATCAAAATCTAGTGATAATAAAACACATAAGTCTAACAAAGAGCCACAAGATGACATGTTTTACTGCAAGCGATAAAATCGGTTCCATAAAGGTCTGCGGCGTCGTGACGTGTGATCGCAACCTTTCTTTGGCATTTCCCGGGTTTATGACGTCACAATGTACGATACGTCTTGCAATACGGTATGTATCTTGGGCGCCCTTAAAATTGAACTTTAAAACGTATTTGCACGTTAATAGTGGACTTTTCGTTGTAAATCGACTTTGCGCTTTGTAAATTAAAAAAAAAAAAATGTAATAACATGTCTTCTTGTAAAATCGGGCAATCCGTTGTACTTGATGAGTAGCTGTTACCACTATTTAAATTCTAGAAAAAAGAAGGACATTTTTCGGGAGTTTTAATGAGAAGGTAGGTTTTCATTTAGCTTGAATTTATGACAAGAGGTCAGAAGTCGCTAGGAACTAAGGGGATACCATCGAGTAACGAGCGGCACTTGGAATTAGCATTTGTTTGATTATCAATTCAAGGGCCCTTGCCGTAATGGAAAGATAACTTTCTTATTATGAACTTAAATATTATTCATCTGCAGTATTCATCTGAAAAGATTGCATATTTTTTGTAAATTAGCAAATAAGTTTATTAATAAAATGAAAACTTCTGCTTGTCTATTTAAGTGACGGAAGTTTGACTAGTGATTTATGTCTTTTTAGGAATTTGGAATATAAAAGTTTTGAACACTTGAATTTTTACTTAAATTGAAGAAATAAATCCACAACCACTTAACACAAAAATATTTAATCGATAATTAATTAAGTAACGTTTACTATAGTTTATAATGATCTGAAAATTCAATGGTATGTCAATTACTATAAATGTAAAATAAATAATTATTTCGACTGTAAACATTGGTTGATATCGCGCGCTTTAATATTTACACGGTTTTAAAAATTGGAAAGTTTTTTTTTATATTCTGGTTAGACTTTCGCTGGATTTATATATTGAGCTTATATCACGCTATTATTTGGTTATGCAAAATATAAATGAAACATCAATAACATATTGCAACGAATGCATTATTATAAATTAGATTACATTATAATCAAAACATTATCCCTACCCTCATTGGAATGAAACTGAATTATGTACTATTTATTAAAATGATACTAATAGGAGATTAAATCAATAATAATAATTCATTTAAATGTAATCCACTAAAATCCGTTTTATTTAATAGATTCATTTCTAATAATTTAACAGATTCAATAACAGCTTACTTTTACATATTTAACGCAATATATAACCTCACTAGAGTGTTGAAATTATATTTCAATTAAATATCTCTTTTATAGCATGAAAATTTGATGAAACACTAAACGAATTTCACAATACAGGATAATACCTTTTAAATTGAATATTAGCATCCGTTTTAATTGAAATTACGTACTTTTACCATTTTTCTATGAATGACACAAACATGGGGAATATTTTAGTGTATATAAATTGATATTTGCATTAAAGTTGCCAAAACCAATTGGCAAATATAATGCCAAGAAAAACAATAAAATGTATGTAATGCAAGGGATTCATTTATATAGGTAGCCATGATTATTTTTTAAACCATGGAGGGATAAGAAAAAATTATAAGATGGGTATCTTAATCTTACCTCTATGCAAATTATCTATATCTTACCTCATTTGATAAGCAATAAGATATATTGTATTATTTGATGTATTACTGCTCTGTGGTATATGATTCGTTTGCCTTATATTTAAGAAATTATACTCTGCAGTATATACATATTAATAGGGGTGTAAATCTTTTGCTTATTTTTTAATGTAAAATGGTTGTTTAAAAAGGAAGAAATACTTAGTGAGTTTATAACTGATTTAATTCTTTACTATGAAAGAAATGCATTTTAAATACCATCAATAAAATCGTATTTTATTGTATTTTATAGACATACAGCAACATATATTTACTTAAATACAATAAAATATATTCAATGCACAAATCCTCAATTAAAATGTTGTAACTCTTAAATGTTAAATATTTTTTGTATGTCGAACGAAAACAACAAATTAGGACAAAAAAGAATCTTTTGAACGAAGCTTATTCAGTGGAAAAGTAACGTAGCAATTCGTGGGCCTAGCAGCACGAGCTGTTTTACTACAAGATATAAAATCGGAACTGTAAAATACGTTGTGGCCTCATAACTTCGATCCCAACCTTTCGTTCAACCTTTTTCCTTTCACTGAAGTCTAGTTTTGGATTTCCAAGGACGAAAATGATGTCGTTTTATCATGAGTAATGTGAGAATAATTATAAGTAGGTGAATGCACTAATATTGGAATTAACTATAATTATATTTAGTTACGTATCAAGTTATATTAAATCCAGACTTAATAAATGAAAGAATTCATGATCATACTACAAGATGGTATATAGTTAAAGTTGGAATATCACATAAACTGTAGGGTTGTAATACTCAACAGTGTGTAGTATTGTACTACTCAATATAATTTAATGTATAGACGTTAAATTATTGTTTTCAAACGGTTATAATTGTGTAAAAAAAATTTAATTAGACTTGGGAGACCTTGTGTACGGATAGAATGCAAACGTGCATGGCTTAGGAATTTTTAATGGTAAATTTTCTTGATAAAATTACTGAACTGAAAGTTTTGTATTTTATATAAAATTACATTACATAGAAAGCTAAATTTTTACTACTATATGCAGTTTTAAAATATGGAAAAGTAAAATATAGTTAAAATTTATGACATTAGAAGTACGATTTTAAAATAATAATAATAAAATTAAAGGTTACTTTTAGTACAATGAAACATTTCTTGGAACAATAAAAGAATTGGACAATTCTACCAAGTTGCTGGTAAAAAAGACCAAAACTGATTATTTTACTGAAATTTATTATACTAGCCATAAAAGTATTAAAAAGCCTAAAATTCAAATAAGTTCAAATGAAACTTATAATAGTAGGGATAGAACTTAAAGTAAAATATCAACATATAAATGAACAAATCTAATAATATGACACCTCTGTAATAGATATTTGATGATTAGTTATATAAAAAAAAATTACATTGAGTGTATGCATTGTGACCCTTTATTGATAAATTTGTTTCCTTGAGTATAAAACCATTACAACACTAAAGACGCGACCAAAGATACTTTCATTTAGGAGTGTAATTCACCAAAACCAATCGCTAAAGCAATCGGGTAAATTAGTCTCACTTTTGCCTAACAAGTTGGAAGTCCCGTAATTAAGGCGTAGAGGGAAACATTTGCGCTGTGTTGATTTTCACTCATTTGATGTGCAAAGTCGAGTTCTTTTGGGTTTGTATGAAGCTAAAACTAAAAAATTATACACTTTTAAATACCAGACAATTTTCATCACTAAAAATACAACGATACCTATATTACTTGTTATTAACTAACTTACTTAACGTATGATGCTTGCTTATATGTTAGTTATTGAGACATGCTATATTGGATGTAATATCTAAATGTGAAACGCGCAGTATTACAGTTGACGTGTTGTTTAAGCTGTGCCTATGAAGACTTGATGAATCCGTCACAAGCTGTGCTTGATTATACGCCAGCTTGGATGATTTGTATCAAGTCAAATTACTCCTACTCTAACACACCCAGGAGATTCTACACTGGGAAAAAGACTCAGTAAATAAATTGCGTGAGGAATTTATTAAATAAACATATGGTTGAGGATAGTTTTTGAATAATAATGCTAAAGTAATAATATCTGTACAAGATACTTACTTCATTATTTCACCAAAAGGCCAATTTTTAACACGTTTGCCTCCGAATAAACGTGTATCCTATTGTGCAAAATTTAATAACAATGTTTATGTGTATTGGTATCCTTATGTGTAGAGTGCATATTTTAATTAATTGTAAATATTTTGACAGTTCAAATTAATTTAAAATTACTTTAACTCAGTAAAAACAGGGACTTTTATACTAAACTATTTGCTAGTGATAAGATATTAACCGTTTGATAGGTTAAAAGTAATTAAGTTATTGATATTATAAAATAAATTTTATTTTATTTATTTAAATATATTTGTTTACAGTTACATTAGTGGACTTCTGATACTGGTGTACTCATGAATATTACGGTGTAATTATTATTTGTTTCTGTGATAACACAATATTTGTTACATTAAATATTTATTGCCATGAATAAATAATAACGAAATAAAGCTAAAAAGATATATAATTACATTTCCGTAGCACTAAAAAAGATCTTGGTAGGCTTCTTTTACTCATGTTTTTAATAGGGTGATGAATAAACTTATCATACATTATCCATTAACAATAGAACAAGAAAAAAATGAATAGATTTGATTTAAGATTGAAAATTTAATTTAATCTAGGAAAAACGATCAAGAAAATTAAATCAATGAAATTCATGGACTTCATTATAACTGTCCCAATGAGGTTTATATGTGAATTTTTCAAATAATTTAGAAGTTAAAATACAATCTTAACTTTAGAGAAACTACTGAATCGACACAACGAACGTCTAATGTTACAAAGCCTTGGAGGGCTCTAATATTACAAAGACACTGTAATCAGCAAGTTAAGGAATCAAAACGAGGCACTTCAAAATGACATTTACACACCAGTCACGTTAGCGTAACGTGAAAACTGGTTTGTTTAATTCAGGTAATATTGAAAGTTAAATAGTGTCAAACGTTTATTTTCAAACAATAAAGTCACTGTAATTAGTAAAATATCATGTATCATATATATTTTACAATTGTTTATAAAAATTATAAAATTACAAATTATATGATAAACATTATGATAAATAAATTATAAATTATATGATAAACCTATTATAAAATTACAAAGAAAAACTATGAAGGTTTTGATTGTATAGTTTTAAGTTTTATTCTAGTTATTGTATTATATTTATCTAATAAATATAATAATAAAACTGTAAGTAACAGCAAACAAATGGAGTAAGTACAAACTTAGAGTAAAAATAAACTTACTATGAAAGTTAATTATAATAATAAGACAATTCTTATTTATATGTCTAATATGTTTATACTACCAGAAATAAATTCGAATATAGTGAATTTTTATATTTCTTACAATACTTGAAGTAAATAAAATTCAATTAAAACTAGAAAAGATTTTACGTGTTAATCAGTTTGTAAATTGTACTAATTAAAAAAGAGTTTCCTTTTACAATCATTACACCAGTTGACGGATTCATCATAAATTTGTAATTATTTACTTCTTCACTATAAATTATATAAGCATTTAGATTTAACATTTCATAGTAAAGCCTATAGAATAGTTTTCTTAATCAATCACCTTACACTCAATCACGGAAACAAAGAGTATAAAATATTAATAACAAATGTGAAAACATTATCGAAGTATTTAAGACAATTTATCGCTGCCGATGATTTTAGACTGAAATATTTTAACTTATATTTATAAACATTAGTACTTATGTCACAATCATTAGTTGGTTTAGGTTTTTGCTTAGTTTCCATCTTTTACTGTTAAAGCCAAAACGGGGTTATCTATACAGACACAGTAAAATAAAAACTTTTATGCAATGTGACGAAGCTTTTATGCAATGTGACATGTCACACTATACATATCAGGAAAAATTCCTCTATTCCTTATGTTGTTTAAATTATGTTTTAAGTTATGTTGTTTAAATGTTATTCTTTGTTTATTTATAATGTAAATGTAGTTTAATGGTAAATAAGAGCGCTCTACTTAGTTATAAAAGGGCAAATAAACCAAAACAACTCCTAAAGTTGATCACAAGGTAACATTTTCATTAAATCGAAGACAATGTAACCTGATATGAATTCTTTCTAACACATTTGGAAAAAATAAAATAAAAAAACTATATGAATTCTTTAGCTTATAAGACCCGCTAAGGTAATATAAGGTCCCATCATCAAGTCGACAAAGTTCAAGGCGTCAAACGTCTGCGATACAAAGGTATGCAAATCTTCAGAGACCAAGTGATTGAAGATTAATATATTTATAATTCAGGAACCACAAGTCTTTGACATTACCTGCTATAATGAGAGGAAAGGAAGTCTCGTTAAAGACGATTTCACTCCAGGAATGTCAGCAAACAACATTCGAAGAGTTAAGATTGGTTTACATATGACAAGTTACGTTGAGTTCTCGTTAAAGTTTTAGGGATGTTTTTGTTGTTATTTTATTCCATACAATAGCATAATTAATAATGTTATGAATTAACAATGTCTGAATAATTTTACATATTGGTTTAAAGCACGACAATATCAGCATTCTCTGAGTTTTGCAAACATTTTAGTTCTGTAAGAAATAGTTATATTTTGTACATGACTCTATCCTTAGAAAAAACTAAACTAATTTTGGTATCGTAAATTGAATCACTAAGATTTTTATAATCAGATTCATCGGGTAAAAAAAATATATACAAGAATAATGGAAACTGGTTGTAACCTGCTCTGATTATCCTTTTTACAACATGATAACTTTTTTTACAACATGTGGTTTGCATTTTAGAATATGCATATTGAATATTAATATCATACTATAGAAAAAAAATTATCTGTTTTAAAATCGTACTCTTTAATAGTGATTATATTTATTGATAGATAAAACATACTATAGTAAATAAAATAAAATAACAAAACAGACTTTTGACAATTTAGCTTTAAAACAAAGAAAAATAGTTAAAAGAATCAGATAGTATAATTAATGTTTTCTATAGAGAAAACGCATTAGCGATGGTTACTCTATATTAAAATTTAAAAAACATAATGAAAAATATCTGTAAGGTCAGTTTATTCTGTGATTTCAAAAGTATTGTACGTTGCACAAATAGTTTAAATGTTGTCAAACATTTGCTAAGGGTCAAAATCACTTTTGAAAGGTCAAACTGACCTTTTCATCTGTAGTCTAATCAACATTCACCCCTGTTGATCAGGTATGTTAGTTCTGCCGATCAGCTGGGCCTGATTACCAGCACGGTCCAGATCGAACATCTGATTGTAACTGGCTTTGTCACCTTTGTAGTTCCGTTGTGATTGAGGGCTTATTGGGCTGAATTGGATTCTCCGAACTGTAGATTAAAACGGAATGAATGTAAATGTTTTATGAATTCTATATTTAAGTTCTATATATTATAATAGATCTGCAATATTCCAAAAATATTAAAAATATTAATATTGTAAAATTCCAAAAATATTCCAAAAATATTAAATTGTTTTATTTAATAATTTTGTATCAAAACAACATAATCCTCGATACAAAGTGAATACAGGTTCTTTAAGGTAAACAATACTCACCTTAAAATACGCACCACAGAGTGCGTCGGTGTTTCAATTAAAGTATCTAAAGTATCAATCTAAAATAAAACAAATCATGAAAACAGTAGCATAATTTTATCAATAGACATTTAGTATAGTGTTTTCTTAAATATTTAAACCAATAATTTCAATTTATAATCCGTCTAAAAGACCTCCTTGAATCATAATCAACAACGATAGCTTGATTCTACAGAATCAATTTCTATAACGCTTTTGACATGTTGCGTAGTTAATATAAAGAAATAGCTTTTTTCTTTCAATGCTCAATTCCATTCTTCTTTGACCCCTTGTGATTAACTGACTGGGTAGCTGAGTGGTTAAAGAGCTTGCTTTTGAATCTGAAGGTTGCCGGTTCGATCCTACGAAAAATTAGTGCTTTTTGATGGTTCGATACTGGACCCAGCTGCCTTAGGTCATTGGACTATTAATTAATGATCCTGACAAATGAAACAGCTGATATTTATCAGTAACAAAGCTACACATCATCTGATTCATTACAATCATTCTGTCATACTCACCTTAAAATACGCACCACAGAGTGTGTTGGTGTTTCAAATCAAGTCTCTAAAGTCTCTACAATTTATAAAATTAAAAGCAGAAGACATTTGCATTATAAATACCATTAATGTCATGTTGGTAATGTTACCTTGTGACCTAACAGGTCCATTACCTTATTACGACCAAAAAGAAATGCTAGACAACGGAGCAAATCCGCTCATGACATCTGTAGACAATATGTGCTTCTTTATATTATTTTTAAATAGTATATTTATAAATAGAAAAAAATAAATTATTGACTAGGCTATTTCTGTCCCTTTTTCGGAGTGTTTTGCTTAATTGGGTTTCTGGACTTGCATACTTAATTATAATTACTGAAAGTGGTATTTTCTGGTAAAACTTCAAACTTCACGTGCGAGGCAAAGCCAAGCATGTGAGAACGAGTTTCACATGGGAATAATTTAAGCAAATGCCGAAAACTCGTCTAGGTATAAGGTATGAACAATACTTTGATTTAGATTGCTAAACATTAAAAATATATAATTTGAATTAGAAAAATAAACGGTAAAGGAACACCAGAACGCGCAATGGGCAAATGAAGACATGGCTGAGAAATGAGCGTGGAAAAATAAGCTGATTGTTTTTCCATCGCTCTAAAGTAGATATTGGGAAACTTTATTTTCTTTGATATCAGCTGTCATTGAAAGCAGCTACTTTCGATATGGAATTAGGAACATTATATTTTGAAGCCACTTGAAAAAAGTATTTTAGTTTTAATAATAAGATTTTTGACGAATGTACTTAAATATTTCCGTCAAAAATATAATCTAAAAAAAAGAAATAATAATAAAATATAAGACTTGAATCTGAAGTGAAATATATGATTCTTCAGTTGTGGCGTTTACTATACAACTGATAAACATAAAAGCTTAAATGCAAGATTAAGTTTCTAACTCGATTACCTTTCAAAATCACCTATAATTATTAATATCCTGCTGCATTAGTTGATTACATTTAATTTTGATTTCATTAAAAGGTTTCGATATCCTCATTTATTACAAAGAGACTTTGCATAATGAGGGCGATGCATTAAATCCCTGTATTCATTATTCTAAAGAACAATGAATGGCATCACTTCAATAAACTCTCTGAAGGTTTAAAATCTGACAAAATAACTATGGCACTACTGATTAACAATGTGAGTTTGATGATTTTATTTAATTTTTATCAGAGATAAAATGACTTTTGATTGTCAAACTATAAGGTTTGCAAAATTTTAATGATTAAAAAAATATTTTAACGAAGTTTTGAAAAAATTTATTTTTACTTCTTGTAAATATATTCTACCATTTCATGGTCTAATGCAATGTTTGATTTTTATTGCATGGTAAGTAAGTAATATGTTTCGAGGGTTAATAATATGTAACAGGGGTTTTTAGCTTCAGTAAAGAGCATATAGTTATTTATAAAGTGATAAATTGCATTATTTAAAAATAATTTGTCGCATTATATTAAATGTCAGTAAAGATAAGATTAAACGGTGCTTTATTTATTTGGGTAATCATGTTTTTAAGTCTAAAGTTTAAAATAAATAAACTCGTCCGAACGTGTTCGTTTACTATCATTATAGCTTAAAGTTACAGGAGGTAAATTAATTTATCGTTATAAATAATGAATAACAAGTGAATCGGCTTGAAAAATAAGTACGTATTTTCAGAATGATTATCTATTTGTATAGCAAAATAATGATTTAAAATAGAGTTTAAACATATTTTTTACTGTTTAATACTTCACTATGTAGAATTTTCAAACCATCAAAGCATTCCACCATTTCAATTATGATTACTGTACCGCCTAGAGCACGTCAAACAAAATGCATAAATTAGTATCAATGAAATAATTGTACGGTTTTAGTTTGATTAGCTTTATTCAAACTTTAATTCCACTTAAAAATTCACATGTATTATAATAAGTTTCTTTGAAAGTATAGTATCATCTAGTATCACTCCAAAAATATCACACAACTAATAATAATTTTTCATCACTCTGTATTCGAAAGTAGCTACTTTCCGTACAGCTGAGGCCTTTGAAAGTCGTCAATTTCTAAACAAATAAAACTAATCACCGTCAGCTGTTTTTCCGTTTACACATAAACATTACTTTCGGCCAACATAAAAAATTATTTACCGTACATCATCAAACTTTTCACGTACAACAATAACTCTAGTTTTAATGATCCGATTCTGAATCAGCTGACTTCAAACAAATTAAATTTTGAATTATGCTTTTGTTTACTTTGTCTACCGACGAAAAAATACGAATAATTTTCCTTTAAAACCATATGTATTGTTAAACATGCATCGTGATGAAAAGTATCGTTCACAATGCGTCTAGAAAGCCCATTTCGGGGCTCGACAGTGTTTTATGGGGACAGTCCGAAATGGGTCATTTTCCGGACTTGAGGTGAAATATACTATCTATCTTCTTATTTCTATAAGGGTTTCGTCTGTTACGTCCCTTTTTCTCTTGATCTACTGAACCGATTTTTAAGATTAAGGTGTCATTTTAAAGCTTAGGATATACCGCAGTGACTAATCGTAATTAAAAAGGTCATATTGTTTCGAGCTTTGCCCCCCTGGCTTTTGATTTATTTCTAGAGGGCGCTTTAAAATGTTGACCAACTTTTATTGTAAGTTCTTCAATGTGAATTTTAATTTAACAGCTGATTACCTTCAGATGAATTTAAAAAGCCAGATAGTAAACAAAAATAGATCTCTGTCACTTCATAATCAACATTCACGTACTGTAGGTGAGTTTCACTCATACAGGATCATAAAATGCGCAATTTGCGCACGGGCCACCTCGTTAATGTTTATTTAATTTCGAGTTACATTTATTATAATTTTCATACTATTGTAGAATTATATAATATATTTCCTTATAGTGAATTTTAAATGTCTATGACAATACTAATTTATATTTTAACTAGTATTGAATTGTAAATTTTAACACAAACTTTGTATACCCCCACATAAAAAATTGAAAACAGTAACGGAAGAAATGTTTTTTTTATTTGTTAACTTTTTCCCGATTATAATTTTTACATTACTTTAATCTACATTTGCTTGGGGTTTTATTAGTAAATTTTATAATAACTTCAACTTAAAGACTGAATCAGATTGCAAATAAAAAAATTACCAGCGCTTCGTCACAAATCAGATGTAAGAGGCCCGGATTTTTTTTAAATAACATTTCCTGTAGGTTTGTTAACATTCTATTCAGAAAAATAAATAAGTTTTGTTTTTATCAGTTACAAAGGTACACGAACCATACAAACATAATTTATTGATTTTGGTATCAACAACTAAGGTCATAATCTTTTTTCAAAAGCTTTGGGTTAAAGGTAAAACTAACAATTAAAATTCTCATACGTAACTTGGCGTAATGGAGATTTTCTTAAACAAGCCATACCTGAAAAAATAAAATATTAATAAAAACATTTGCTGGCAATAATGTCTTAGCACATTCTATTCTTAATCACCCAAAATTATGTAAATAGCACAAATCTAAATATATGTTATTTTCTTGGATTTAGAACAAGTAATCAACTTATTTAAAGTGAGTTATACACCTCCAAAAATAAACTTGCAATTTAAATCTTAGTAGCACTTGAGTCGGCTTAACTGAGATGCATGCGCTGACATTAATAAATAACTATGCGAAATTACTGTAGGTCTGGCACCTGGCAATACAACACTTATTACGTAGTAAAGATCGTATTATACAAAACATAATGCCTTGCACATAACGCATAAGACGTAACATAAACAAAATACATAAAACATGGCATGCTGGTGCCTGGAGAACTGGCATGTTTTGTTTTAAATATGGCTGTTTGATTTTAGGCATTAACAGTTAAGAAAATTTGAATTTTTAATTACAGTGCAATTTGAAGCTTTCTTGCACATGGACCAAATAATTAAGAAAATCTACTCATAAATGAAAATAGTACAAAAAGTATGGATAAATGAAGATAATCAAATAAAAATATAGCTGATATGTACGTATTATCTTGTTAGTATACATTTATAAAACTCTCAAAACCATAATTAGGTTTAACTAAATAGTAATAGATTTTGACATTTAAAGCATAACTTTAAAAACTTAATTTTTTGAAGCATCTTTATTCAATAAATTGATTTATTAAATTGATTCTAAAATAGAATTATTCCCAATTTGAAATATGTTTTTTATTTTAGCTTAATTGTCTAGAATGTATCTAACCGCGTTATATTACAGATCCCTTTAAAAATTTAGGATATATTGTTAGGCTAAAAAGCACTTAAAGAGGGCAGAAAGTTTGGGCTGATATAAAAAGCGTCGTCTTTCAAATCTGAGATAGTCCTTTACTAATTGTTCTTACAAATCTTTCCTGTGGCCCGAAGTCATCTTGGCTTTTTAAACGACTGACATTTCTTCAAAAGAAAGAATAATTGCTTTAGTTAAACTTTTCCAATTTTAGTTTTGTCAGGCAATTGCCTTGTGTTTAACGTAAATTGTTAGTTCCTTAAAATAAATTGTGGGATTAAAAATGTAACATATACAGGTGTTGGCTTTATTTGATTTATATTCAGTTGCAGTTAATTGATGCAGGATAAAGTAACACATTTTTACCCTTATAGCTCACATGTTTTCCCTATTCTAAAAGTATTAATTGAAAGCATGGAAATTATTTAATTTGTAAATTGAAAATGCTTGTTATCGGCTTGGATTACCATTTATTTGTTTAAAATATTATATTATAATCATTCTGCCAAAAGACATAGTTTTTCAAGCACGCGGAGCTTACTATGGCCGTCTGCCTCTTTTTTGAGCCCCGAAGTAGTTCCAAACCGGTTAATCGTCCAATAAGGTTTAAGATTATTATAACCATTCAATAAAATAAAATGCAGGGTGTCCTAAAAATGATCAAATTTGAAGCTTAGTAAAAATTTTAAGCGGACATAGAACAAGTTCCAAAATTGCCACATTTAAAAGAGGGACCCTTAAATTTCCTAAATCTGAATAAATCAGTGATAGATCTGAAGTAATAAATCACTAAATATCAAATTTTTAATAAAAAAATATGTTACTATAATACCAGTTAATTTTATGTTGTAATTTTATGATAAAATTTGAGCCATGTATTAAAAAAAGACTTTCGGTCACGAAAAAGTTAATTTCTTTACTTCGTAAATAATTCAAAACAAATAATTAAATTATGGTATGTATTTTTGAAATTCTTTTCTATTTATTGTGTTATCCTAAGCAAATTCACTCTTCATTTCGTTAATGCTGATGGAAAACTGTTTCCCATAAAACACGATGGTTTTCCCTAGTACAAAACACCCAAAAAATAACAGGGCTTAGAACAAGTATATCTTAAGTCAACCTTCCTTGTTTTACAGACCTAAGTTAAATCATTAAAGAGGAAAATATGTAAAAACTTTATCAGTTGTTCACTTAACGAGTATTGCCCGTAATTAAGATTGTTATTTTTAACACAATATATTAGAGCTTGTTATATTATAATATTGCTATCTTATTATAAGATCATTTTGCATGTCCAAATTGAAAAAAATTTAATGTATTAAAAATTAATTCATCGTCCCCTGATTGTAAAAGTTTTCTTATATCTGACAATGATGTTTTACGCTATGTTAGATGAGAAGTTCACTTAATATTTTTTAGTTAAATGCAAATATACAATCTTGCCCTATGAAAATATAGAAGTGATGGTCGATTATAGCCAAACTATAAATACTTATGGGGATTTTTTAAATTTCTAACGGATATAATTTTGGTTTTCTTTAATTTTGGTTCCGAGATTTACTGAATGACCATTACAGTTGGAATAGAATATTGTACTTCTAAATGCGTTTGTTATAATTAAAGCTAAATGCTTTTTGATAAGGTTATGTATGCCCTTGCCACATTTATTCCATAGATTTTCTCAACCCCATGACCGAACTCCCCCTAACTAAACTCGCAGCCCCCGACACTTTGTGTCACTTGTGGTTGTCATTCGAGACAGCTGACTACATCAATCACCCACATAGCTCTGTTATGTTATAAAGGAGAAGACGAAATCAGCTGATTTTGTAATTTCTCCTTCATGCCAAAAAAGGAAAACACCCCTTACATAAAATAATAGTTATTTTTTTTAATTTTTTTTACTATAAAGAAATATTTGCTAATCAGTGCAGTTAACGACTTCACTTATTTATTAGGCCTATAAAGGTTTTACAGTTGGTTTATTTTAAAGCAAACCACTTCGTACGCCTAATTGAACCCTCATTTTTCGTCTAATCGACAGACATTTCCACAAAACTTACACATCAGTTTTGTCAATAAGATTGTAACAAAATACGAAATTCCAAAACTGTTGGTAAGTGGGTGAAAATTATAACCTTTGATGTTGGGTCCGATTGGGAGTTTATATAGTAGATCAAACAGTCTTTCAGAATTATATTGTCAGGGTTTATACTGAGGATAAATAACTATAGAAATTCTAGTTCAGGGGTGGAGAAGTATATTGTGCTAGCTAGATTCTGTAACAATCACTGGTAGTTGATTCAAAGGAACAAATATGGTGACAATACAATTAAAAATAATAGAGAACGTTAGACTTTCTTCCTGGAAATGTTTTTTAAAGTGTCGTTGACTAAAAATAAATCAAATAAACACCAAATTATTGATAGTATTTGAAACTGTTTAGCTCTTTAAAGGAGACAAAAAGTAACTATGTTGACAGTGAAATAATAATTTTGTTATATCATTTTTACCAGGCCAATACTTGGCGTAGTGCCTGACAAAATATTTAAAGAGATTAAAAAACCAATATTTTTTATACATAAAGTGTTATAAGTATTACTAAATTATTTTGTGAAGTCAGTTTAGTGAGTACACTGCTTTTAAAGGAATATATTTTCATTGTTATTGATCAGTAATAATCACTTATTGTAAGATTGAAAAATTAACTATTATCTTGTTAATTAGCTATTGACAATATAAAAATAAAAATAATTAATTACGAATAAATTAATCTCTGTTTGTGTATATGCTAACGAAATACCTCATACATAACATAATTTTATATACCGTACATGTACAACATGTATAAACATTAACATCTATAACTTTGTTTTAAAATTAATTGGCTCTAATAATCTGTTTAGGTAATACGGTAATATATCTGTTGATTAAATTTTACTAGTCTTTCATTGAAACCGACAAATGATCTAGCATCAAAGAGGCTTGATAAATAGAAAGCACTCCATTGAAGCCCTATATTCAGCATTCTATGAAACAATGGATGGCATCTCTATAATAAACTACTCGTGGATTTAAATTCTAAAGCGTAAACTAATTCCCCCTAATAAACAGTAAGTAACAAGGCGTTCGCATTATACGAGTAAACCCGCACTTAAATTTCTAGTGGTATCTATAAATATACTTCAATCTATTTTTATTCCTATTGTTTACTTAAATATCTAAAAATTCACAAACAATCAATATTTCAAATAATAATTTCTTTTGTTAAGAAAAATGCGTTTCGTTTCAGTACCATTAACTATAATGGCAACAACCAACACAACATGTTTCATTACTGTAAATACGCTAAACACAAAGATTTAAACCAAAATATTTCATCGCTCATAATTAAAGTTTTTAGAATTAGAATAAACATAGCGATTGTTCTACCCAGCCAGTAGAGAATGAAACATGTTTTGGAGCTCAATCTCAACATAAAGTTGCAAGCTAAACACTTAGAAACACCTGAGTCAGGTTCATTGAGATGTATGGAGACATTATTACAAAGCTCGGCGAAGGTGTTTGGGAGGGTGGGATCCAAAATGATGGTGAATATTGTGTCATGACTTTGAATATTACTATAAAGAAGTACTATACTAAGGTACTTGTACTGTTACTACGTACACAATAAGATACTACTATTAATAATACTATACTAAAATGAATTATGAAAGGCACAGAGATGACTAAAAATACTAATTGTAATTATAAAAGAATTTCGAACCAATTAATACTTTTATCCTCGAGATTTACCACTTAGTAGTTAAAATTTTTAAGATAATTTATTATTTAAAAGAAAAAAAAATGCATAAGTTACAATATATTTTTGATTTAATACGATATCATGGAATGTATTTATCCATTTTATAAAAGAAAGAAAAAATTTATAAACATAATTAATAAACGTGTCATCAAAAAATACAACAGAGAAAGAATATTTTCTTATCGATCCCTTTTAGATTTATGTAATGTTTGCCTTTGAGTACTTAAATTGTAGAGAAAGTTTGAGACGGCGAAAAAGGATGATGTTACAGCTCTGAGATAGTCTCTAAACTAATTGTTCTTACCTTTATTTCCTGAGGCCTGAAGCTAACTTAACTTTTTAATGGCAGTCGTTTTGTGAAGAGAAATCGCTGTGTTTAAAAGTATTTGGAGAATTTATTTTACTGAAACAAGGATTCAATTAATTTTAAGCTATTTTTCATACTATTGGTCGGTTACTAATCAATCGATTGAAAGTAGAGTGGATATCTTAAAAACTATTGTGTTACAAGTAATTTACTTTAACATTAACGATCCCAAATTGATGTTTATAAAAGGCATAGCATGTTGAATTCAAGTACTGATATTGATAACCGAGTAAACTTAATTGCGTTTTTATTGCAATTATTTATATAATTTTTGCATTTATAGTGAAATTGGATGATTAAAATATGAATATAAATTAATATTGTACCCACTTTAGTCAATAGTTACATGATTTTACATAAAAATTTAAATATTACCCATTTTCGCGACTGCGGAAAAAATAAACAAAAGAAGGTCTATTTAATTAGTTTGATGTTTCAAAAAGCCGGTGACGTAATCCATCTGATGTCCATAAGAGTACCAATTTTTTACCAATTCCATAAGAGTACCAATTTCCATAAGAGTCCATGATGAAGCTATTTTTTTTATCAGGCTAGTGACGTTTTGCAGCGTATTGGTACATCGTTTTACCCTCTATCGAGATAGCTATTGTAAATTACAATTCAACAGTTCATTGCAACAGTTTACCCCAGTTCTTAATTCTTCCACCATATTAAAATTCATCTTTTCGCTTCCAATATTTGTATTATTTACTAGTTGTTCAAAGGAAATTTTCATGATATAAATAAATGTGCAGTGACGTAAAAATTGTTAAGTGAAGAATAATAATTATGTCCTATAAAAATAACTATAACGCTTGTGTTGTTTTTCAGTCCCAATTAATTCTAGTTTGAATTTGCTTACTTAATAAAATAAGTTGTTGCTGGTTGTTGAGGGTTATGTGAATTATTGGAAGTTTCATTTGTACACACCCTATCATTAAGATGGATTATAATCTTTTTCCAGTTCACGTGGCATCTTCTGGATTTCTGCCAACTTTTTTGAAGCTTCCAAGTTGTTCATCCTGAAATTTTTACGAATTTACTGTACATCATTTGCCGATCAAAAGGTGGTTGTTGGTCTTATTTACTGTACTTTTTTTATAATAAATATTTTATGGAAACAACTACAATAATTTTTGTATCAATGTAAATTTCACAATAATTTTGCAAGAAGTTATAATTAATAACAGCGTGTAAAAACATAAAAAAACGATCACATCCGTTTATATAACTAAAGCTCAATATTTTTGTGAACTGTTAATTATTATAACTATTTTTAGTATTTAATTTAGTCACCTCAGGTCAGTGTTGTTAATAAAAAACTCACCTAAACCGTAAAATTCACTATTCAGTAAAAAGGGTTTTAATTTAGTTTTAATTTTTTTTCCAACTTATTTCAATTTTGATATTGTATTTTGATGTACTAAACAGTTTAAATTAAAAAGATTATCTATCATTGCCCTTTAATCAATTAATAACTAAACCTATCTAAAAAACAAACGTTTGTTGTAAAAGGCTTGATTATCACACAAACCAAAGGTATAAATTGGACAAAACCGCTTTACGTGTTGTTTTCAAAACGCTCCTGTTTTGTGTTGTTTGATTTTGCCTTTCTTTTCAAAGCAGTGACAATGAAGTGCTTTAACAGCACATTTAACTTAATATAAAGAGTAATTCAACTGTGTAAAGTTTCATATCGTTATATCCATAATAGTTAGTTAAAAATATTTTGCAATCGACTTAAACCAATCACGGTATTCGTTGTTATGTATATGATGGTAATTATTTATTATTAGTATGTCAATAAAAATATAGTTAGAGGGCTTAAAAATACCCCTCAATCAAATTTATTTGTAATAGCTTTAATAATAAGTCTAAAATTATCTCAAAATTATCTTTGTGGGGATGATTCAAAATAAAAAGTTTTGTAATAAAAATATAAATGTTTTAACTATTTTCAATGGCATTGAACTGTTTTGAAAACCTACTTTTAAAATTAATCGAATGTGTTTTGTGATTGATTAACAGAACATTCCGCCAAATAGTCACGACAAAGAGACAACAGAGTTGGGGATAATCGCCTACTCAATCGGGCGAATTTGTCTCTCTTTTGTTTAACGAGTCGAAGCCTACTAATTAAGACTTCAGTGGAAGAGTTCGGTTTACGTCTTTGTGTTGATTTTTCACTTCGTCACATTTACAAGTATAATTAATTGCATTATATCTCCAACCTATCTTTTCTTTCAGTCACTTTAAGGTAATCGGAAAAGGGGTTGCAAAGTATCAAGTATATTACCACGTTCGATGGAATGGATTGAAAATTTGTAAAACGTACATATATATTTCCAAGTAAGTATTTGTCATCGAGTAGTAGGCTAATTAGACCTGAATATAAGTAGAGTCAAAGTGCTGCTACTGAGGAAATAGGGACGTCACACTGAAAGTTTGAGGTCTGAGTTTTTATGAATAAACATTTTACTGTTCATTATAATGAGGAAAAACAGAGTTGTATAATATTTTGTTTATGAAGAATCACAATATTTGTAAAGTGTTATCTGATTAAATGAACTATTATTCAACCAATGTTTAATAGTCTAATACTTTAAGCAAATTTATTTTCTTATATATTTTTAATAAAATCATAAATGAAGTATTGATATTTGGTATTTGAAAAATATGTAATACCTGCTAATCTATTTATTTCTTAGGTTCTTTGTATGAAAAACCTTAACTTGTTGTTACAGTTAACACTTTCAGTTTGAATAAAGAACAAACACATTATCTGTTTTCCCATTATGATTAAAAACATTCTCAATATAATGAAATATTAAATAGCTTTTTTAGAAAATGTAAAATAAATTTACACGTTTTCAGAAATGCCAATGTCGACAGGTATACAACTTTCAGAATGCCAACTTATTTTCTTTTTTGCTGAGAATTGCGACACAATTCTACACTGGCTGGTTAGATGAGTGGTTATAGTGCTCGCCTTTGAATCCAAAGGTTGCCGGTTCGATCCTTAGGAAAGTTTGTAGCTTTTTTAAAGGATCGATTCTGGATCCAGTTGCCGTTTGTTATTGGGCTATTAATTAATGACTAGAGATCGCCCACTGGTCGAAATGCGACCAAAATTTCACTTGATCTGGAATTTGTTGAAAAAATTTCATAACTGAAACATATGTTCTTCCTCATTTGCTAGCATTTGTTATTAAAACAGCTTTCTAATGATTCAATCAACTATTCTTCTCCCATAAGATTAACAGTGAAACTTTGAAAGCCTGTAGGGCGTAGCCTCGTGGGCCAATGTGAATTAAAACGTGATTCTGCTCATCTACAGCACAATGCCTTTCTATCGGTATGCGCGGATTTCTTCTACGATACAAATGAGTTGAGAAAAAAGGAGGAAATTAAACATGCTTGCCTATTTATTAATTAATGATGCTTTCTAACAATTGGTCGATGTTAGAGAGTAACAGGACTGGAGTTTGGACCGTTCCCCGTCAAAACGTTAAAAAATGCTAATGGCGTAGATAGACACAAAACGACCTCTTATAATTTTAATTAGGGTTATACTAACTACACTAACGTGTTCCAAAAAGAAATAAAATGTTAAAATGAAACTATGTTAAGTACACAAATACTGCATTAATACAAATTTATATTTTATGTTTTTCTCTTTTTTGGTTCAGTCATAAATAAATTTATGGTGGGTCTATAAAAACAATAGCAATTGTGTTAAAATAGATAAGTTTATAGCAAAATCTCATTAACTAAAAATGAAAAACGCCCTGCCATGTTGTGAAGTAAAGTGTGTTTGCAAGGGAAGGGATTGTGTGGGCGTTTGCAGTATGCATTTTAATTAAATCAGTTCCCTTTTTGAGCAGGCAACCCGACCCATCCTGTAGTTTTGATTTCGTCATCGGAAGCACTTCAAAGCGCTGGCAGATGAGGAGTCACTTTAATTTCCTGCTGATTTACCAAAGACCGCTTTCAGCCTAAATGAAATACTGATGCTCCTATTTATAGAAAGACTAAAGGGTTGTCTTGCATTATAGAGATATTTATAGAACGATTTCTCTCTCTCTCTCTCTCTCTCTCTCTCTCTCTCTCTCTCTCTCTCTCTCTCTCTCTCTCTCTCTCTCTCTCTCTCTCTCTCTGAGTGGCATTTACTAGTACAGAGGTCGACATTGGGAACATCAAAATGAAGCTGCAACAGTGTTGGCAAGTCTTTTGGCTACCCAGTGTAACTAACTTCCATAAACCTTGGTTCCTCCTTCACTCTGTGAGATCTTCAGACACGGTTAAGTATGGATATCCAGTTTCGTCCGAGTCTATTTAGGGAAAAGTGACACTTGCTGTGCCTTTGACGGGCACTTGTAGCATTCTTTTCTAACGTTTCTGGTCTGCTTGGCTGTAGGACGAACCCTTGGAACATCCCAGACCAACACAATGGAGGTTGGCGGGCTTTACTCGAGGGTGGTCCTCGTCTGGTGGACTTATAGTTTTCATTGGATTAGCCAGTTACCGCCTGGGAATAGAGTCACATCCTATGGGTAAGGTCTCTGTCCCTCATGGAACAAGGCGGACTGACCATCTCCTACCTTACCCACACCTGCGAATCGCCTCTTTCCTGGGACTGTACAATATCCCTCAGAGAAACGTGCCTAGCCGGCCGTGCTGGGCCTCCCAATCCCCCTTTAACAACAACAACAACAACAACAACAACATAATGCACTGTATTAGGTTACCAAGTATGTTCTAACATGTCATTTTGTTACTATTGTACTGTAACATTCTCATTTGTACATTTGATCCTTTATTTAGTTTGTATTTCAGTACAAGACAAAATGTGTAATTATTTATAAGGGCATGGTTTTTTCACAACGTTGAAAAATATTGTATTGAAGCCCTTGCTCTCCCCTCCCCCTCTATATTCCCAGGCACCTTGTGAAGATGTTATCAACGAAAGCAACACGAGTATCCGGTGGCGAGGAGAGGTACAAATAGCAGCTGTCCACAGATACAAAACGCCATTTGTATTGGCCGCTGACTCTACCCCTAAAACCTCTCATCTTTATAAGCTTGCAGTGTTTACTTAAGGACTGCTTTATTATCTGTTTTGTCAAAAAACTTTCTCACGCTAGTACGTAATTATTTGTAGAAAAATCTACTTCTGTATACATGAACATTAAACAATTTATTATAGTTCTTTCGAAGTTTTGAAACTGCCCTCAACTATAATAATTAGATAAGATTTTATTTTTTAAAAAGCGATACGTATTTTCCTATATTATTTTCTATTCCATTATCAAAACATTAAAACAAACCATAAAACATTTTATAATCCACAGTATAATAACAACGGTGGTTGTATTTAATCCAGCAAGGTAGCAACTGTCAGTGGATTAATGCCCCTATTTGTCTGAACCAAGTGTTTCTAAGTGTTTACTGTTAAATTTAATGAGAGTGACACTACTAACTTGTGTGATTTATAGCAAGCATTAATGATTTAGCTCTAATTTCACTTTTGTTGGTTACTGTTTATTTTCATAGCTTAAAAGTGCTGGAATAATTTAATATTGTATTAATTACTTGCTTACTTCACTGGCTGCGTAACTCCTCGCTATTGCACATTTCATTATCTGTTCAGTCATTATGATACAGTATCTTTGATTATGATTGAATATAGCAAAAAGGTAATTTTCACACCCATCACAATTTGTTCGATATTTTTTTAGCTATAAACCCTAATTATCTCTTACAAAATCACTTCCCACAACATAGCAGTATTATATATTTCAAGAAGTGCTTAAATCAATCTACGCACTACAAGGAAATACTTGTCATGATAAACGGTAAAAATAAAACTGAACATATTGCAATGTTATTACTAATTAAATGTTTCTATCTCAAATCTTATCTTGATTCATTAGAGATAAATAAAAAAACTATTAACTAAATGGTATTTTAAATTAAGAAATTATTTGATATTTTAAGAATTACGCATGAGTATTAGATAATTGTTGTATTTTACTGACTTTTAGGACTTATAGGATGACAGAGGGTAAGCACAATATGGCAGTACTCTTATAAATTTTCTATGAGACTACAGTTTATTTATTTTGTAAATACAGTAGTTATTTAAAAACTCAAATCTAAAAAAAAACAATTCAAACGGTGACTAAAAAATTGTATGGTAGAAAAGGCAAAAATACTATAATAATGCTATTATTTCTTACAACTCTAATTAAAAATTAGGGATTTCCGTAAGTGGCCGAAAAAATTTTATACATTGAATAATTTATAAAGCCTAGTTAATCTTTAGAGTCCACATTTTTAGTTAGTTTTTCTATGTTAAGAATTAAGTATGACTTTAGATAAACTATCCGCAATTAATCATTTAAACTTAATCTAATTTTAAAGATTAAAAAGAGGAAACCGAATTACTATTTTGAAAACTTGTTAAACATCAACAAAACAATAGTGATACGCTAGTACGGTACTAATAATTATATTTGATAATAACTATGTCTTGTTCTGAAGCATACAATAAACTTAATTTCCAGATGAGGTCTCTAAGAAAAACACAACCATAAACATTTAGAGAAGCCACAATGACTCGCGCTGCACAAGTGAGAGGAATCTAGCCCCGCAAGGAACGGCGGTGCAATAGGTTGTTGCCGGAACGGTTACTGTAAAGACTACGACGGTGTTATCGTTAACTTACAACCCCAACTTGGCCCAAGTGCCTCCCTTCTTGAGGGTCTACAAATTACTGGATGTTGTTTTAAGAAAGTCAACGTTAAAAGTTTACGTTCAATTACTTTGATTCTTTAACAATATATTCCATGCTGTTGAACAAAGAACATGCACTCTGATGATTTGTGTATCTCTAAATCAGACATATCAAATTCAAATGTTGGCAAAGAAGCTTTGTAGTGCTTAAATCGTGAAATAACTGAATAATACAAAATAATATTCTGTATTAAACAATTTTTCTAAAAAAAAAATACAGAAATTAACATCTTACCAAATTACATTGATTTTTCTTGTAGATAGATAATCAATTCATTGGAGATAAACCAATTTCCGAAAATATCGCAATCCCAAATTGAAGTGGAAAACTCAATAAAAGCCAATCGGACAAATTCGTCTCCCTCTTTTGTCTAATGAGAAGCAAACGTAGTAATTAGTTCTTCAACGGAAGAGTGCCGCTTACTTCTTTGTGTTGATTTTCACTCCGTCACATTTGCAAGTGTAATTAATTAGCTTTTCGCATTTCCCTTTTACTTCAGAATTCTTTTATATCTGTTCTTTTATATCGGTAAGCATCTTTACAACCCTTAACGAGGGTGAAGGGAAATAATTCAGCTGTGAAGAGTTTTTAAGATATTATTTATGTGTGGCAAATCATTTATATATACCTTATCTTGATCTAAAATCTAAAATCTAATATAATTAATCGACTGACATAGACTCGTTGCTAAAAACCGTTTGCCAAAGAATTAACCTATGGAATTTGTCTTATATGACTAAAAATATAAAAATTACGCATACAATAATACATTTAATGATATTCACTACACTATTTATATATTTCGTCCAGATATGTTGACATAAAATAGAATCAAATTCAAGTTTATTTAAAAAAAATTTACATGGTACAAATATGAAAAAAATAATAAAATAAGTCTGCATATGCCAAGGACTCTGAACAGTTGAACAACTTATGACAGTTGAACAGTGATTGCATATACTATTTTACTTTTATTAATTTAAACTTAATTTTTTTATACTGTTTACGATTTCATACTTTATAATGTACATATTATTTTTCACCTCATTCTTCTCTTAGCAACGTGACTCAATGTTATGAAACAAGTTAGACGACTCTGATAAGAGGTACAGTATATAAATTAAGGGTGGGGTGAAATGGAGTGGACAGAGCAAAGAGGGGGGGGGGGGGGGTTGTACAAGCCGAGTGCAGTTTACATTTTAATTTAATCAGCTTTGCGCTTTGAACGGTAAACAACTATATATTTAGCGTTTTCGGTAGGCACGAAGCGTATACAATTTTAGCCAGCCCTCCATTGGTCGAATGTTTAGAATAATTACTGTCTTAGAATAAAATACAGACATTTGTTTCCGCACAAAAAATATTCTATCGATTCTGTATCTTTTTAATAAGTATAATATTTATTTAAAAAAAAACTTTTTTGACCGAATATGATGACTGTCTGGATAAATAGCTGTCCCAAAATTATTTACACTTATTATCAAATTATTATCTACGCTTTTTAATAAGAGAAAAGTTTTAATTTCGAATTTTAAATTTTTTCCAGTTGCCTGTCAGTCACAATAAACTTATAGTGCATGGTCTGTACATGAGCATTTTATTTGCCAGTGATCTTCTTGAGACCCGTTTTTGTATGCTTATCACAGAATAATCAAATGCATTGAAAGTGTTGACGACAAATGGGTGTCGCCCGCCCACGTACACAGAAGTAGTCATTTGTACCTGGTGAGTTAGAGACTGTAAAGTTGGTTGGTACGCATTACTTCCTAAAACGTTATGAATGAAAATCGTTCCTCATTAACCACTTTCATAGAAAAAGCTACATAATATTGAATTTCAAAATTTCTAATCCGACGCGAATATTTATATTTTTACCTTAAATGACCCTCAGCACATTCAAATTAAGAATGAATGAATGCATAAATATTAAACAGATTCCACGCTCTCTCGAGACAACAGAGTTGCGCGAGAGATTGATGTAGTCATTTGTCCCGTATGACGGCCACAAGTGGTACAAAGTGTCTGGGGCTGCGAGATTGGGGGGGGGGGGATGTGGGGGATAAGTTAATCTGTGGTAATAAATGTGGTGGCTGCCGAACTGGCTTAAGTCTCGAGGGTTGCTGAATACCTTGAGTAATCTAATGCAGTTCGATGTTATCATATTGCATTCACAAGAAATTTTGACAATAGTCATGAACTGTAGGTTCCTTCTACCTACAATTCAAAGCACTAAATGCTGAAATGTGTGTTTTTTAAGATTAAAAGTGAAACAAATTATATTAGTTTTTAACACTTATCGATTATTTTATCTCAACTTTTTTCTTGATGACATATTTCAACGGGCTTTTGAATGATAGGTTAAACAACAATTGATTATCACCATTCGTCAAATTACATCTTTTCGGTAAATATAATCGATTCAATTTTTATTTTCGATATCTTAGTTATTTGATGTGGGGCAGTAGTGGATAGTTACCTTTATGATTCAAATATCTAGGCAAAGCAAAATTGTCTCCTACATTAATGGATAATTTAATGATTTTATCAAATCTCGACAAACAGGGTTTCCAAAAAGTGCTTTTTATGGAATAGTCGACATTCCATTAAAAACATTGAAAGTGTGTTGGCATATAAAACGTTTAAAATAAGGCAAAAGAAGATTATAAGGAATGCCTACAATGTACTTGCGAAAAAATATATATACTTTACATATACTCTTTAAATATATATCTTAAATGATTGTAGGTTATGGACACCGCACACTAATTTAAGGTTACATTATGGAAAAGGATGGAAAAAGACACATTACCAGAAATTAATGACCTTTGTTGATATTTTTCATAATTTCAAGTGTTTGAGTGGGCAACATTTTACTATAGAGCTCCATAAGGCGGCAATGTCAGCAGGGAAAGTGGAGAGTGCACCACAAGTGTCACTTGGTTAGGTTAGGTTAGGTTAGCATAGACAATTAAAAAATTAATTGTTCCAATATCTTGTTTAATCATTAAAAAAAAAAAAAAATTGAAAAGTAAAACTACATCAGAATACATTATACTGTAATCACTCACTTTTATGTCTAGTAGCGACAGATCAAGGCCTAACAATAAGCGCATGACTTTGAACGACCTTTAAAACCATACATCAGACTAATTGTTGTCAAACTAGCGATAACGAAGATTACTGCGTTCAAATTGACATATTTATGCTAAGTAGAACCAACCTAACCTAAATTAGCCACATTAAAAAGAGTTGGTGTTTATAACTGACAAGCACCTTTTTAAATTTTAAGAGACTCGTTTCCTAAATTTATTTTCTTGGCTAAATTTTAAAGAAGCATACCTACTAATAACTTAATGAGTATAAGGTAATGAGATGACCTATATAAGATAATGCGTATAAGGTAAAGTGGTACCTATTTTTGATAAATAAATTTTGAAGAACCTTTAAGCTTTCCATTGAGAGGTAGTTTTGTTGTCAGCTACAGAACCCTTACGGATGATAAACTGAGTTTCTTTGACTTTTGTTTTGCTGAAAAAATCTGATGTTCGTTCACCCTTGGTCTATGAACTTTTGGATTGAGTTGGTTAGGTTTTGATTAAGGTGGTTTCGCTTGACAAGAAACCTCGAAAAATCCTTGACATAAATTGAGATAACCTTCAAAAGAATTATAAACCAGAAATGTACCTATCGATGTATACTCTCGGGTTCTTAGAAAAATATTTTTCTATCCTATAATTGTAGTATGCTACCAAAAACCGGGCTGCCAAATAAATCAAAATGATTTTTATTGTCTTTCAACAGTATCTTATAAACACAAGATTCAAACAAGATAAAATATTTGATTACCCTGCATTCTAAGAGTTAACAGCGCTGTTAAGGAAAAACGATGATAAACGTGCTTATAAAAGGTGCATTTGGAGTAACAAATGTTTGCTTTGCCCCAAGATTGAAATATCTCCGCTCCGGGCCGGAGCAACAACTTAGTTAACGGCCAATTCAGACTGCAATCCAGCAAATTAGTTCTCTTCTGTTTTAACGAGTTTTCTTAATGAATTTCTCGACACCAAGAATTCTCACTTAACATTTTAATCCAACACATAACGGCGTTTTTAGTGACTTTGGGTATAAATGATTGAATATAGAGATGAATTCATTATTTTTACTATAGACATGTGGAGTTTTCCCAAACAAAGAAAACTTATAAGCTTACGTTAAGGAAAATGGGATTTAGAAAAGATATAAAATTTGAACTCATACGTTATCTAAAATGTTAAATATTCATTTCACTTACCTTAAAAATTAGATTTTTTCTATAAAATTCACTGGTGTTGAAAACTTATTCTTGCTTTGGATGACATCCCATAACATCATTATTTGATTATAATAATAATCTAGTTTCGATATTTTAAACAGATTTTAGACATTGCATCATAATCCAATTTACGTTATAAATAGGATGTCTTATACTGACTGAGGTTACTGAATTTTGAACAATCATTTTTCAATATTAATAAAAAAATAAAATGACACATCAGAATTGGAAACAGCAAAATCTAAGTTTTATTAAATATGTTGTTGTTGTACTCACCCATTACAAATGAATCTTTTATATCACAGGAAAGTTTGCTTACCTGAAAAAAGAATAAAATATATCAGTAAAAGGTTTTTTTTAATAATAAAGGGTAAGATGCATGTAACAATTTAACTACTCTAAGAAATTAACAGTGTCAGCATCGCAAGTTTAAGCTCCGTATATTGCAGCCTAAACGCTTAGCAACTATTGGCCTACTTCCCTCGAGATAAATAGATGTATTACTCGAGCACTAAGCAAGGCGTCTCGCCTAGCTTAGACGATACCTGGGCTAAGTGCAGCAACTCCTGTGCTTAATCGAGGATCAAAATCACATTGGCTAATTAAAGTTAGGATTAAATTATTGGTTTAGTAATTACAAAGTGGATTCCATAAATTCTACATTATATCCTGACACACTTTAAAAATAAGGAAATAATATCGTAGCCTAGAGAAATCCTTAGGAAATTAAACACAACTGAACAAATGTAATTGACTGAGAAGGAAATTATTAGTGGCATTTTGACCATACTGTGTTGACATATTTTGTAACGAAAATGGAAAGAATATTATTAGGGCTCCATGATTGAGAACATAAAAAATAGTGGTATATTTTTAAATACAGTATTAGCCAAAATACACAGTACTGAAATGTATAAAGATTTGACAAAAATAACTAAGATTTCATTATAATTGTACTTAAATTATGTGTTAAAAAACCTTTTTCTAGATGTAAAGGGCTATTATTTAGATCTAAAAGTCCCATTACTAGTTGTTTAGGAAAATATTGCATCCAGAACTTGAGTCGACCAATGTTTTAAACTATCGTAATTTATTTTATGGAAAAATTAATTTTGCTATTTTCTCAATTTTAGTAAATATTGTAACCAGGAACGATTCATTACCTTTGTTCCATACTTTTTTACTAAACTTTCATTTTGTTGTAATGTATTTTGTGCTATGCACTTTTAGTAGTGTTTGACACTCGCTTTAAATCAACAAGATAAACGCTGTACATGATTTTAAAATTATAATCTGTACTTTTGGCATTTAAGACAATAAAAAACATTATGAACGGTACTTCGGCGAGTTAAGACACGAAAAATGGGAAGAAAGACCTTAGGTCTGGATCGACTGTGAGAATGAGGCTCACATCTTGGCTCGGGAACCCGTTGTCACCAGAATAATTCTGGTTAATTATTAACTCGAACGGTCGAAAGCCTACCGCCCCTAAGGGGTTTGTGAGACGGTAAGAAACTAAATCACTAGGCTATATAAATGGAATCTACTTAGGCTATGTAGACGTAGACACTAGGCTATGTTTTGAAAAAGTTGTCAGAGTTTTTCGAATTAGTGGTGTTAGAATATATCCTAATATGGAGGATACGAAAGAAAATTTTTCTATATTATTTAATAAAATAAAACATTAATGTAATGAAATGAATGAAATCAAGAATTAAAGACTTATTTTTCTATATTAAGTAGGCCACGAGAATTTAAAATTCTCTGAAATACATAAACGTAATCGATAATAACTCTAAAGTACCTGAACGTCAATAAATTTGTACTTCAAACGACAACAGTTAAATGAAAGGAAATATTAATTTTCCAAGTTAAATAAAAAAAAAAAATATCGACTGAAGTAAACCCAGTTCAATTAACTATTCCCAAAGGAATCACTCAATCTGGAAACCTCGGCAACTCTTTTAATTAGTGACATTTACTGATTCCTTGTACCTTGCGATTTCTATTTTTATTTCTTTTAAACTTAATAAAAGTTGAAATTGTGGTTTCAAGGTGGAATACCAAACTATGGCTTACGGACAATTAGCTACATAGAAAGTTTTAATAGTGTTCAAACAACTGTATCTAGTTCAAAACAGTTCCGATTTTACTTTGTATAAAAAAATATAGAAAACAAGAAAAAAGTTTAATTTTATTTTATTGTTTTTATTCAAATTAAAAATAAATGCTACATAACTACATAACTACTCTTGGTATACTACTTTCAGAATCAAGAAGAACAAAAAAACTGGAAACAAAATTACTGGGCATAGCATATTTTGTGAAAAAATCATATTGTAGTTTTATTGTGTTATAAGCCGAGTACTTGACGTAACAATGGATTGTCTTGTGCATAGAATTGAAGGTAATAATACAACGCAGTAAACTTAAGCTTAAATTTATGAGAGTATCAAAAGACAGGCGAATGTAAAATTTACATAAAATATTTGTGAGCTACCAATGCAAACATCTTGTCCTTTGATCTGAATACCATCACCTCAGTACTCTAGCAACAATTTTGTCAAATAAGTGCATTCAAATTATTTTATTATATATTTTATGACCTCGAACAAAATATAAAAGCAAGTCATAGAAATGAATTGAATGATTACGTAATTAATAAATTAAAACGAAACAAAAATTAAAGAACTAAATTGAATCTTGAGTACTACGTAAACTAGATTTTTAAAATGTAAGTCACAAAAAAACTTAAATACCTGAACTGTATGCATTTTTAGTACATTTACTTCAACCTGAAATTATATTTTTTCGAATCCTTATTATTATTATAAATGTATCGGACATTCAAAAAAGAACCCGTTTCAAAATTTTGTTTTCTTTGATTTGATTAATTTAGTGTACAAAAAGTTTTTCACAAGTTAGGATTTCAAGTAAATCCACCCCGATCACACTCATTTTCACACGTGCTCAAAAGCATTAACCGTTCCACACAGACGAAGGGGTAATTTCGGCAAAACATTGAAGATTAATGGAGACCAGTGAAGTTGCAGCTGCTGGCCGCTAGCTTCCTAAGCTGTCATAAACTTGTGCGTTACAAATTATCAGGATAATACACAACTTGAGTCATTTGTCAGTGGAATGAGAGCACTTTGGGCTCGGTGGGAGTTGAGTATGTCTGTATTGAGATGGCTCGGTAGTTAGTTTAATAAATTAAGTAAACAAGTTCTATCTTAACCTTATATCAATAATCTAGTAGCATAATGATTTTATAATCCAACGTGCCAAGACAAATTCAATTAAACCTTTACACGCCCAAATTATTATTACAAATTAGAAATGTAAACTCTTGACATTTTGATACCGGATTCTAACATGTCATCCAAATGTAATGCTACTATAACTCAGAGTAAGTTGTTAAGGTTCATTTTATGCAAGCATCATCAAAATAAAAACGTTTTAAAGTTACAAGAAAAAGGGAAATTTGTATTTTTAGAACTAATAATTCTTTCACATCCAGAAAAGGGCAAAGAGAGTGACAAAAGACTCTTATTAGCAGGTAGTACAGAAAGTTTAGTGCTAAGTACCGAAAAGAATAATTAGCAATTTAAAAGGATATGCACTGTTATTTTAATTATTTTACAGCTCCCACCTGGATTTGAAGAAATGATTCATGGATCTTGATTATAACCAAACTCAGAATACGTACGAATTTTCTTTAAATGGTTATTACTTAAGCTTTAGGCCAACTCAACAAATTATTCAATGGATATGTTACAGTTGGTTGCACGAGACGTGAGATAGCTCGCCAGAACTTGGGCTACATTTGGGCAGGTTGGCTCTATCTCGTGCAACATGGCGTGGATTATTCATTATAATGATAACAGTAAAACCAATATTAAGGTCTTAATTTCAAATTCAGGCTGTAAAACTACCCATTGGTAGCACAAATCCTGGCGAGCTGTTTCACGTCTCGTGCAACCAACTATACACCTCCAGGCATTAAATCTAGATCATAACATCTATAAAGATTGTGACATAGTTACATAAATAAAACTTCCAAAAACACAAAGATTTGGTTAAACAAAATCTATAATAGAATTTAATAAAGATTTTCAGACGTAATATTAAACTCGTACACAGATTGAAAGCAAGAATCCATTAACTTTGTCACTTTATGGGAGAAACGTTGACGTTCTCCAAATTAAAATGTGCAACGAAGCAAAGATAATTGTGACCGTTGATGAGTACAGTTAGACGCCGCCGAGAAAATTAAAACGTCTTACCCCACCCCCTCCCGGCGTTCTTTTGTATTTTTGATAAGCGTCTATTTTATTTAAAGTGAAAACTTACGAGAGCTTCGCCTTGGTTATTCCTTTATTGGCCGGGAATTTCATCATTTTAGTCAGAATATTTTTAATTCTATTGCAAATAAAATAAAAGTGTAAAATGAAGAGTATGTACTATTTTGAGACAAAATGAAAAAATGTTTTTATTTTCATTTTATTTGGTTTTATTTTCCTTGTGACACAATTTAAAATTTTTGATATTTTGATATAGACTGTAATTTTGTGAAAAAAAACCACCAATGACTAAAATGGTGATGAAAAATCCATAGTATATGACAATGACGTATAAAAATACCAATGATTGATCGATAAATCGGAAACATAATATCAGAGAGGATTTTTAAATGCAATAACGACGCTTCTTATACCGTACGCTGGTTTGGTTTTAAGATGATCAGTTTTAGTTGGGTAGTTAAGGAGTTATTAGCATAACCCACCAAAAAGTATTCGCATTTAGTCAAGAGAAAAATTACGTCAAGTCTCAAGAGCTGTAGAGGAAGTCTATACACTTGGACGCGTCATTTGACGCATGTAACAAATTTGGAATACTAGGACATATAAAAAAACTCGGTTAAGCAATAAGCTTTGTTTCAAACACTAACTGATTAATTTACTTTATAATATATTGTTAATTGTATTACAAAGAAAAACAACTCAGTGAAAAGTCAGTTTTATAGATGAGAATTTAAAACGAGCATAAATTAACACCTTTTACGTCACAGAATAAAAACGAGAGAGAGAGTTAAGAACTGAAAAACAAGTTAAATTAAACTGTATTCCAAGGCTTATTAGCGGAGTTGTTTGTACTGGGAGCAAACAAATTAAGCTTCGCCAAGAACGTTGTTTGTCTGCCGGGGGACGAATCTGTAACTCATTATACGAGCGAAGAAAACACCGTAATGAGGGGATGTTTGTGGGGGACCTGTTGAGGCGACCGCCTACATCGGTACAAAAACAGAGTGTACTTGGGGATTTAAACATATACAGGGTGTCCCAAAACTATAAACTAAAACTTCCTTAGGTTGAAACCAACAAAATTTAATTCCTAACTAATTACTATCTTGCTAAGTTTTCCGTCCATCTGTATGTATGTGTTTTTCAGTATGTATGTGTTTTTCAATTACTAATTATCGTCTCCTTTGTCAGTAAACTTATTTAACATAAACGTCCCATTGTTGTTAACGTAAGGATATTACATTTTAATTGTTTAAAAATGGCAGTACAAAATGATTTAATGAATATTGCATATTTATTGAAAAAAAGAACATGCAAAAAATAGGATATTAAACAATTCATGTTATATAAATTTTGTATATTTCTACATACGTGATCATCAGGTAGAGTTTAGGTCGATAATTTTTGGGCACCCTGTATAGTGGACTTTTAAGTAATACTGACTAATGAAATGATTAATGACTTTGTGACATTATATTTATAGACTTACTCCAAGGTTTTTTTTCTGAGTAGTTTTTGCTTTTGTTTCAAATACAGGTAAAAACAATTAACATATTGGATGCTGTTATAAAAGACCAATAAGATTAAAACCCGCTTTAAGATGAATGAGCCACGAAAGATGTTGAATGTAGCCTAACATAATTTTTAATGTTTTTATTACACTAAAAAATAAAATATCAAACATAATGATGCACTACAGAGCATTGAAATAAAAAAAATCTATTATGAAAGAGTGGTTGGCAGGTCTCTTTAGCATTACTTATGTCATAATTATTTGAATGACCATTGTACCTGAATGGCATACCTACTATTGTAAATAATCATTAATAAACAAGTTATTGGTCTATTTTATTGTACCATGAGATTATATAAAATATTTAATTCTAGTTATGAAATACATACTTCTACTTTCAGTGAACCCTGTTTGTAATTAGAAAAACATTTTCTTTACATTACGCTACTTTTGTCCAAACAAATTACAAACACCTAGGCTGCATCTGTTTTGACCGGTGTATTTTATGTTTATAAATGTGTTTCATTACTAAAAAGTAAATAAAAATCAATTTAAAATGTTCTTTTATATTCAATACAATTATCTATAACATCTTACGAATTAATGTTGAGGGTTAAGAATTTTATTTTATTTTTACAAGTTTGAATTTATTAATCTTCAGAAGTTAAAGTTTCTTGAAATACCATCACTTTATGAGATATTGCTGTCATAAGTCCTTTCCTAATTACTAAGGTCTGCTTCTCAGAGATAAGAGTAAATGTGTCTTAAACTTTCCTCTCCGGTTCTTCAGAGATATTTAACTGCTAGATCCAGTTACTTAAAATTATCCCAAGTTAGTATAATTGTAGTTTGTACTTAGGTTTTCTATCTTAACGTTTAAGTACAGCCTAGCTTTCCATAGTGTTGATAAAAAAATTCGGTTTTACGTTCAGTGTGTTCAACCATTTCGGTCTAATAACAAAACAAAACATTTTCAAAAAATGTCTCTGCAAGTCTAGTATAGAATTAAAGTAAATGGAACAATTCTCATTTAGCCATCTCCAATAATAATGCCCAGTCACTTTACAAAAATAAATGCTTGATAAAATTATTTCCTCAATGAATTTAAAAATCCCCTATTTTAAATAGTTTTAATACTTAATGACCGTTATGTCAAAGTAACCATTGAAATATATCCGATCAAGCAGTCGTGCCAAGCAAAAATTAATTATTCTAACCTCTGCTAGCCTTGCTGGAACCTTTTAATCGGAACAAAGCTCGAGTGAAGATTATTGAGGCCAAATGGCACCTCAATTATACAACTCAGCACGGCTGCAGCGACTGCGACAGCGATGTGGCATCAGCGGAAACGTCCTCTCACTTGTCATTACTCCGTCCTTTTTATTTCATTATTTAATAGCTATTTACATGTTATTCGCGAGGGGTGTGTGTAGTTTTTAATATGTATATTCATGCACGAATGCAGGTAAAAAATAGCTTCAGTTTTTTTCCCATTAGATTATACTCAACAGTTGTCATGTGCATTTATTAAACGCTTATTTTTCTCTTTTTTGTAAAGAAATATATGCCATTTGTTGTGTCCATAAATAAATTAGATAAAATTATCAGAAAAGTCTTAACATGGGTAGCTTATGACGGCCTTGGGCTTAGCCCTGAATGCTATAAAATATTCTCTTAAGAACATATACAATGAAATTGTCCTTATATTTATGAAGTTTCATGGCAAACGGTCCATGGCGTTTAACTTTTTAGGTCATAAATAATACTTTAAGAGGGCGGTAGAGAGTCCAGGGACACCATTATTCATGTCTTTGTTATTTATTTAATTAATAAAGTATTCAATGGTAATAACATTATAACAGTTAAGAGTATGTAAGTTCGAAATACACGGCTGGATATTTAAGAAACAGTTTTAGAATGTTTCTGAATTACGAATCAAAACCGAATGATGAAAAAAATATAAATAATTTAATTATGTACTTAATTTTCATCATGTCCATTGTTGAATAATTTAAATACTCTATACGAGCCAAAATTTACGATGGACCTATACTTTTAAATTCAACTGAACCTTTCACTCTATATTATTAATATATACTTTAAGGTGATTTGCCTTTGAAAACTGCTAATAAATAACATTAGTGTTTATATATAACTCCGCAAAACAAATCAAGGAAAAACTTTGGATAGTAACCAAGTTCCCATTGATCAATGAGACAAACAAAAATATTTTATGCGAAACATACATTTTATATTTATTACATTTTTTTAAAATCAGTTAAGCAAAAACAAGGTACATCCAGCATTACAATTGTTTAACAAGTCAACGAATAGTAGTATATGGATAGTAGTATATGTAATATGGATACAAGTTAAACGAAAACTTAACGAGGGTTTCTCGTGATTCTATCAAAAGTGGTTTTCTCGAGATGCTCAGATAAAAACAAGACTAATTGTAGTCGTGTGTCATTGTGCCAAGAGCAGTAGCCCAAGTTAGCGTCAAGGATGGAGAAAAATAAAGGTTCCTTGAGCCGAGTATCATTGTGCTACTTTGCGTTTGAATCAATATCCTACATTTACTTTTATATTATTAAGATCATTTTATTATTTAGTACTAATATGATGAACATTTCTATTTACTGATCTTCAGTCTAAGAATACAGTCTGATCTTCAGTCTATTTACACCTCAGAAAAAATTCACAATCTATATACAATACGTATAAATGAAACTATAGGTTAAAATACTAAACATGATGATCTAAGTTATAAATAGTAAAAGACTAAAAAAAGTAGGAAAGTTTATTGAGTGTTAGGATAGACTAAGTTGTAAAAAGCAACTCTTTTTAGTTATTGTTTTATATTTGTACGTACAAACATAAAATCTACACTGTACATGTTACTCTTTTAAATATTAAACAAATTTAGTATTTAGTAGGAGAAAATAATAAGTTACGCTTCGTTGAAATACATTTAATCTTATGTAATAAAATATACTTGCGATATAATTTAAAAGTTTTACTACATTATAACAAATTAAATTAAAAACTGGATTCCTTTTAGTACCTTTTTTAAGATTTTATCTATCTAATCTTTCAAATTTAAGCGCTATTTAAGCTTATTCAAACATAAAATTAGTTGCTTTTTTTGTATCCTTCGTGCATGGTTTTATTTACCTTATATTTTTACATATGTTACTGTAATGATAACCTTTTATTGAAAACATCTCAATATAAAACCATGGAAAAACAATTTTACGAAGTAGGTATTATATGTATGAACGTACAAAACTAAAATTTCAAAAAAATAAAAAAATAAAAACAATTAATTATTTGTATTAATACTTCATTGTTAATCGAATGGGTTGGGTGAAATAGCCAAGGTTGACTTGAAAATGCATTCTCTAATGTGTTGGTCATTGAACAAGAACATGGCACTGAAGGATGCAACTCAGGCACGATGCAAAATATTGATCAGAGCAACTTAATAACTCATTATGAATTGAAGAGTTGGGTCAAGTAAACAAAGATTGACTAGACAATACATTCCGTAATGTGTTGCATGGCACTTATGCGAAATAAAATAATAGGAAATGGCCACCTAACTAAATAGGCAGTTCAAGCCAAGTATGAATGTGAGATGAGTGTAAGATGATTGTGGCACGATCTTGTAGTCTTGATAATGATTAAGGCCGACATTCTCCTTAGACAGGACTGTAAAATAATATCCCAATAGCCAATGGTATCTAGGGACCTATAGTTTAACAACAGGGATCCGAATTGGTCTAATTATTAGGATGGTCTTCATGGATGAACTAGTCTTCACTATTGCGGACGTCAATCCCCACCAGGGAATATCGCATCCACAAGCCATCGCTTATAACCATCCACAATTCGTGTTCTCCAAGTTGCTGGATTACAGGACGACGCCACCGTCTCAGTCAATACCTCATACAATTCATAATACCTCATTATGAATTGTATGAGTTGGGTCCAGTGACCAAACTTGACTCGACAATGCATTCCCTAATGTGTTGCTTCACTGAACAAGAACATGGCAATGAATGGCTGCAAAGCTCTATGATGAAAAATATTGAACAAAGCAGGGATCATTCATAACCCGTAATGTGGCATTTAGTGATTGAAGTCTTTAATTCATGTCATCGGTATCAATGATGTGGGAGATTTCATTATGCAAATGATTCGTTATTTTATTTACCATGAAATATGAAAAAAAGTTTATGATGGTTATACAGGTAAATTAAAGCTAGAAAAATATGTAAAAACTGTTTTAATGAGATAAAATAAACATTTAACAGTGATGTGGGAACCTAAGAAAAACCAGCCTTTTTTGGGTCCAAGAAATCATGGAGAAATTGCAAAAAATACATTTTACAGACATTTAATCAAACGAAAGCCAAGTTCTAAATAGGGGCTTTACTGCGTTGTTCGTATAACACAAAAATTTCCTGCCTACACTTCAAATCTACAATGCGTCTTATGACTAATTGAATTTAAATATTAAAAATTGATTCTTACTCAATCAAAACCAATCCATGCGAATTAAATCAAACTATTAATATCGAAGTCAGTAAATTCATAAGTAAACTTAATAACTGCTAAAACTGTTTTAAAATGTAACTAACTATAAACTGCTAAGTGTTAATCACAAACAAAACCAGTCATGCCAATGTATTAAATCTTTTCCTTTGTCCTAGCAGACCAATCAACCAAAAGCACGTTCATTTCATAACTCATTAAGTTTTTGTTTATCGTACTGAGGTAATTATAAAAAAAAATATGATAATAAAGTGGGAAATCATGCCGGTTAATCCTAGTCATGAAATGAGTATTGCAGAGCCAGTAATTAAGGGGCTTCTGTCATTTCAGTGTCAGTAGAATGAACAGAAACAATCACGTGATTCAGGGGTATTATTACTACAGGGGAATCACCGAGCATTATACATAAATATGTATTTTTAATTAGGTAAAAGAAAACGTGTCAGAATAGTTTTGGAGTCTGTTAATGATTTATTTTTATTTAAGTGATGAGAGTGCCTAATGAAATCGTAAAATTAATTCGTTGCAAAAACATTATATTTTCTTTAAATTTGTATTGATTAATTATTTAATGTAAAATAAATCATATGTGATTCATACTTTATAACAGTATTTAAACTATAATCTATTTAGTAACATAAATACATAAATTAAATATATGTAACTCTTCAATTACATTAGAACATGACTTTTATTAGCATTGCTTCTCTCCTTTTGTTAGTTCTTAAAAAATAACAGCCAATAATTTATATATTATGAATAGTAAACCTTAAGAATGACAGTTTCTATGATAGTGATGGGTATTGTTGTTTATTGAAGATTACATAAAACTCAAATACTGTATCATTTATTCTTATTTAACTTCTTCATTATTAAAAGTTATAAATATTAACAAACGATGAACACCTTGAAAGTATAATTTAGTTTGTTCATCTTTATATAACTCTTGATGATAATTCATTTAAATATTTTTGGCAACCTTGAAGTTTATAAGAGAAGACTGAAAGTATGAAGTTGAAATGCTGATTAGCAACAATAACGCTTCTGAACAACCTGACACTTGAAACTGGGAAAATAAACGGAAAGTTTTGCCCGGAGTCGGACATAAGATGTAAGAACCTTCGCGAGAACCTCCAATTAATTTTTTCGTTCCAAGATAAGAACTGTAAGTATTTGAAACATACATATTTCTTTAAAGGAATTTTGTACCCCTGGATCGTATTTATTAACCACTCTTCATGTATACATCATAAAGCTCTGTTATTTAACTGAGGTTGCTTCATTTTAACGAATGTATTTACAAATATAGGTTATGAATGAAATTATTCCAACGTATATTATGGATATTCTATGAGGAATGTTATATTCACACAGATATTTTAAATACAACAATTTAATAATGATGTAAATTCTTTATAAATAACTGTTGTTTGTGATGAAATAATTAACCATTATATCGTTAATAGATAATGTACAATAAATATGAGTTTTACAATGCTGTCTTAGGAGTTTATTAAGTATTAATTAAGTATAAATAATACTTATTAATACTTAATTATTACATTATTAAGTAAAAACTAAAATGGAATCCTTCTTATTAGATTTATTCAAATGTAACTCAGACTAAATTATGAAAAAGATATATTTTCTTAATAAATAAAAAACAAAACTATAAAATCGAAGATTTATGAATTAGGTAACATGGTTAGCGTAGGGAATAAGATCATTTATATTCTTAAACGTAGAAATGTTATTAAAAATAGAAACATTATTAGTGCAATTGCACTTTTTTAGGTATTTACTGTTAAATGAATACATTAAAAATATTTTCTATCTTTTATAAATAACAGAGCATTTAGGTTGGGGAAATAAAAGCAAAGTTTCGTTCAGCCTGTAGTCGTTAGTTATAATGACTTTTCAGAAGAAAAGGCCGCACTCCTTTCTTCCTCCAGTAGTATTACGCCTTTAATATAACTTGACTTCAGGAAATAAAAACTAATCCTGTAAATAACTTTATCCCTGGTGTTTTAATCTTACATTGATAGTTATTAATTCAATAACTTAAGCTTCTTGTAAGAATTACCTTACATTTTACAACTTTCAACTGTACGCAATAATATTACGTATTGCAGATGCTACTCTTAGACTATTATAAGTTTTATAAGATACAAGTTTCATTGTTTATTTGATTTTTATTTCATATTGTAACCTGTCTGTAAAAGTCATCTGTAAGAAATAAACCATTTTTGAATTTGAATTTGAATTTTGAATTTTAATTACACCATGAACTATGACGTAAACGTGTTTTATCATATTTTTAATATTTTCATTTATTAATAATTATTATTTTAATAGGCTATGAGATTTCAGTTAGTTCGCGTTTTAAAATCAACTCAATAAAAAACATTCTATGATATTTGACTGCCTGTTTTTAAAACTGAAATAATCGGTGGAAAGGAAAAAGAAATTATTGAAGAAGTTTTCTTGCTAAGCAAATACAAAATTCAGGTCATGTTCTGTTTAAACGCTTTGCCTCAAGTTCGACGTCACGTCCGTCGCCTCCAATTCAAAGAAGGCGTGTTAATTTTACCGTCAAAAACTTGATTTTTTGAATAAATTCAGTGTCTAGTTAGTGTTTTATTTAAACGTATGTTTTCGTTGTATGTAAACTTTTATTTATATTATATGAAGAAAATTTACAAGTATCCTCTTTTTTATATGCCCCGTCTACATCATGGTGGAAGTAAATATTTACTTTCATGGGCTACGTATTGATCTAGGAAACATGGCTAGGAAATATAGGCTAGGAACATGTTCAACAGAGTAGGGGGTTTACGTGAATAAAAGTGTTAAAATACAAAGCATAACTCATATTTCAACCCATGTCATCGCTGGCATTGTGCCAAGGTCAAATCAATTCAACACAAAACACTCACAACAAAACAATATTCATTAGCCAAAATTTAAACATGTATTAAGATACAAAGAAGGGTTAATGTGATCCATAGACTCTTTAAATACTATAAAAGAGCTTATAAACAGTATTTTTGTATTTTAAATAATCTTAAAACACCTTTAAAATGCAGAAATTTACTATTTTAACGATTTATTTCAATCTATGCTTCAATCAACGAGTTACTCAGTTTAAGATCAAATTGGAAGTAAGATTTTGCTATATTTCCTTTTACAAATATGTAATGAAATTTCATCTTTGACTTACATGTTACTGAAGACTTGTTTTATGCGTTGTTTTTCAACTAAACAAACCGTTAGATCTCGAGTAAGTTGATGCCATTAACGTTGCATCTCGGCATCACAGAGCATCAGCGTGTCAAAAGGAAAACATCTCAGTCGCTGCATCACAAGTTAATTAATTACACGACCGTCTACGTGAACTTGCGCTTCGCTAGGAGACTTTGAATGTTACATCCTTATATTCTCATTGCACTGTGGTGCTTGTGAAAAACTTTTTTACGATATTTTATGTTACATTATGATATTTTATGTAAGCTTATTTATTGAACGTCACATTACGATTCACTCACCGCCAGCTCCACAATCTTAGCTTACTTCTCTGCTCTTGTTCGACGGATGTAAGGCTAAAGTTTCATATGGAAGATTTTTATAAAAAGTTTTATGATCTCATATAGACATTTTACAAACTTAATTGTTGCTAATAAAATGCCAAAACCAGTTTTTAAAATTTATTTGAATAGCTGATTTTCAATAACAATATATACGACAGTAGGACTTACTCTTTAAGATACTTTTAAACAATAGAAACTTTAGAAGACCATGAATTATTTCCTTTGACAATTAAACTTATGAATTATTCTCTGGAAAACAAAAGCATAATAATTCGCCCGTGAAATGTGCACTGCAGTTATTAACAATTCCATGCAATTCATTCCTCATTTTCAGTTTATTACGCCTGACACAGTCAGTAATGATGAGTGATGTGCCATTATAATATTAGGCCACTGCACTTGCACATCTGGCAAAATTACTGCATTACTAAGCTAAACAATGTAGGACTTTTTCTACATTAAAAAACTAGTGTATTAAAAATTAAATGTCCATATGTATATATTGAATGTATTAAAATACAGTACTTTATGTACTGAATACCGATCAGTTCGTGTATCCAAATTGGATATCAAATTGATTAACAAAACCAAAGCAAGCAGATGATTAAATTTCGTCTATACCTCAGGGGTTATAAAAAAATTAACCCCAATCCCTCCAATTAAGAGGAAAACTCAGTATTAGAAGCTTACTTAAGCCAGGTGTAATTGTTTACAGATTGTCTGTTTGAACAATTTACCCGCACACTGCAAACAATTCTCAACGAATTAACTGCACTCCGAGTAAGTTTTTATCCTGACAACATCATGGTTTGGAAGCTTAAGATACATGTTTCGTGGTAGAAGCCACACCTTAATCTATCCCCGAAATATAGCCCGAAAATATCATGACGGGGATAAAATCAGAATATATTGCTTATAGGAGGTGGGACTATTTATAAATATAATATCACGTCAGAATAGATTATTCCTGCCAGTACTATTCTCTTTGATTATAAAGATTAAACTTAAGAAAAAAATAAGAAAAACATCAATTGACTGTTTACTAATATAATGATATTTAATTGAAATTTGTGTTTCACATCAGGAATTCTTCTTAGTGAGTGTTATTTGTTCTTATAAATTTAATTACATTAAAATAATGTACTAATATATCATTCTACTGTAGACCTGTATAGGAATCACATATTTGATGAACTGTGCTTTAATGTCATTCGTTAGGTGATCATTTTTTTACTGACTGTCTCTGTGAAAATACCAATTTATTCGAATTAAGATTAGTAGATTTTGAAAAGCTGTAACTATCTAAAACATCCTAATAAAATAGTTTTTATTAGCATATATTTCCTAAAGGTTCGATCATTTGTCTATAAGCCATAGAAAATATAGCCGTGTAGTTAATTTTATTTATTTATTAGTAACGAAGGCCTTGGCCCACCCTTATCCTCACCCCCCCCCCCCCAGTGGTTACCAGAATCCCCCAAATTAACCGTGCACGTATTACAATATTGATATCACAAAGTATTCTCCCCAAGCCACAAATGACCAGAGTATCTCTTACCTTAAGCTCCCTTCTTATTTATTTATGAAAGCAGCATATTATTGAATTTGGTTACTCACCCTTTCTATGTAACTATTAAATATTTCTTCATTTTACTTTCTTTAATTTCAATATATAATAAGATATGTAAAACGTAATGAAAAACAAAATGGGTAGTTTGACACTTAATCGAAAAAATTATAATCTTCATTTTAATACATATTTCTAGAGTTTAGTTTAGTTCCCGTGCATTAAATTTAAACAATCTAATGTATCCAAATATCATTCTTATAGCGTAATAACTCTTCAACTGGTTTTATCAACGAATTCCCCAAAAATTCCTAACACCTGCACTCTTGAGTCGGCTTAGAAAGGCATTAAGACCTTTAATTCATCTAATATTTAGAAGTTCATGTATATGAAATAATGAACGAAATTACTCTTAATTTACAATTTCATTTACTTTTAATCAAGTGTAAGTAATTTAAAATAAAAATACTACAGTACGTCGGTCGCTAATCCACATAATCCTGGTCTGTGAATTGGATGTGGCAGAGCTAGTAATTATTCGGCTTCAGTCATTACAGTGTCAGTTCAGCGAGCAGAAACGTTCACGTGATTCATGAAAATTATTATCACTGGAAATTACAATACCTTGGTTCGAATGTTGTATTACCGGCAAACGCAAATCAGGCAGTGTCATAGGATATTGTTGTGCTTCACGTAATCATTATAACTTTGTACCTAATTTAGATATATCAAATATTTTAAATAGGCCTACACTGTTTATAATTACATTCTGAATACATTAATATATTTTTATTAATTAGAAAACGTGATATTTATTAGCTATCTCTGTAAAGATTAAATCTCGAAAGTTCAAAAGCTATATTTTATATTTTGTTTTTTAAATTAAAAATTTGATTATTAACAATACCCCTTCAGTACAACCTGGCACTTAAACTTGGAAAAATAGCCGGGAAGTTTTTCTCAACGGTCGTTGGATATAAGGACTTTTGTTAGAACGCTCTTAGTTGATATTTGCGTTTTAAGATAAGACTGGAAATGTTCGACATTTAAAGTTATCTTTAAAATGTTACTACTGTATTAAGTGTTAATAGAACCACTGGTAATGAAGACTTAACCATCTCTATTATTCATTTCATAATACAATTATTTGATATAACATCATACTCATCTTTTATTGCGCATTCTTTTATTGTAATTTATATCGAATAAGACTTTATATAATACATCACTTTATTTTATTTTACAAAATAGTACAAAAAATTACAAATCTTTTTATATAGGATTAATTAACTATTGCCTTATTGTCAGTAAAACACATAAAAATGTGCTTTCTTCTATGAAATAACTTGGCACTTAGGTTGTGAAAATAAAAGCAAAGTTTTGCCTGGCCTTTAGCCGTTAGTTTTAATGACGTTTCAGAAGAAATTGCCTGACTGCTATTTTCCTCAACTACCATTACATTTTTTATAACATAAAATAACTATTCGGAACAAAATATTCTCTAATTGATTTTTGTTTGGTTTTAATTTTGTATTTTTCATGGAGAAATATCTAAAAAATAACTATGATAAAAGTTAATTGTTTGGTACTTTAACTTATTATTTTGAAATTGTTAAATATAGATGTGTTTAAGTTTGCTCATCCAAAATTGTATACCATTGAATTTTTTATGTCTGTATTTTTTTAAATAATTTATAGAAAGAAAAGAATCGATAGAAAATAGCAATTAACAACAATTAACAAATGATAAGTGTAATAAATTTCTAAATAATTTAAATGTTTAGTTAATAAGTTAGGAATTTAAGTAAATCATTAAAATCTGTATAATGACTAAATGACATCACGTATGATGACTAAGCGACATGAATTAATCAATTTCAAATGATATGATAACATAATATTGATTTTGATGTAGTTAAATAAATTTAATAAAATATTTGGGTCAAGGTGCAGTTACCAAAGTGAATACCTCGTTCAAAGTTTTAAATCATGTGCCATACATTTGAGAGATGTATAAGATGCTTTATTTTTTTCAAATAAAACTATTCTTTGGTAAATTACAAAAGTAATAAGACCATACCAAGGGAATAGTTTTAGGTTCAGAAAACCTTTTCAACGGAAATAAAAATGAAATAGTAAAGAATATCTGGATTTAATTTATTTATTTATACGCATTTTAAGTATTTTGGAAATTCTGAATAAATAATTTGTTATTCATTTGTACCACAGCTACATAGCTATCTCTAATACAGTTGAAGCCGGATAAATACCTTTACAGCATTAGGTGATATACCCACTCGGTTGCCGCTAAGCTGGTGGATGACTCAAAGGAATACTACTGAGCTTCTGTCTTTAATGGTAACCAAACCTGTATTATCGTTTCAAGCTTAATGTAGAATACTCCAAGTCAAAATGCTCATTTCCCTCATGCTAAGTAGGAACATAAAATATAAAGAATTTTCTACCGCATTACCATGAAGAAATAATAAAGTATTTTCATCATACCATTGCGATAAACGTTGTTTTCGGAACGGTCATCTGTGATCGAAACTAGTTGATTCCCGGTGGGTTGGATAAACGTGTTGGTAAACAAAGTTTTCGGGACTAGTCCTCGAAACAGTGGTTTTCGGGACTAGGCCGGAAAAAAACTTCCAATGTTAGTAGTGGGGAATGGCTACAGTTGGCTCAGGTCAAGGTCAGGCGGTTGTAAGTGTTGTAGGGGTAGTAGCGGCTGGGGTTTTTTTGACAGTGATGGGTGGGTTTGGGAAGTGGGTCAAGGTCACTCAGAGGGGGTTTTTAAAAATATATTTATTTAATAAAAACTCATTAATGATTGGAGAATTGCTTTCTCATTATTTGTAGCAGTAATAGTTATTTTATCACTCTGTATGGGATAGGAGTCAGTGCTTGTTGTAAGTATGGGTGAATCCAGCTGTGTGTTCATAATTGCAAAAAAGGAGAGGTCCTAGTTGGTTACAGTGTGAGTTGATAGAGCAGAACAAGACATGTGTCTGAGGAAGAATGATCATATAAACCTGGTAATATAGTGAATAAGAATAATTGGATAGGATCGTCAATAGGTGTAACAAGATTGAAATTTTGATATTTCAGCATTTCAGTTAAGACAGAGTGTAAAATAGGATCAGTAGAACAAGTATTACAAAGGTTAGATTTTACAAAGTACAACGGGTGAAAACTGAAGTATTTTTTAAGCTTACTCAATGTAGTACGCGGTTTTGAAATTGTAGAGTTAGATTGTTTCTGTAAAATGTGTTTAGTACGCAAAAGTTTTAAATGTAAAGTGTGCGAATCCATAATAATATTGAAAGGGGAGATGTGTACTCTCCAAAATTCAGCGAGTATATGATTGGTGCCCACGAGTGTGTCTGAATATATAGAGACCAATTAGCATAATAAGCGCAAACATATGTTAGAGTAACAAGAGTAAGTTAAAAAAATGTTTGATAGTCTTAGAGACTTATGGATAGATGTTTACTGTCGCCCTATCGCCATTAAAATGGCACACGCGTGAGGTGCCGATGCCGCTTATATAGGGTTGTGTAAACCCCCCTAACCCCCTCCCCTAAGAGAATGAGATAAAAGGGAAGAACTTTGGAGATTTCAGTTCTTTGTCGGGGCGGCAGCGTAGCGAAAGGTTCTAGTAGGGGGAAAAAATAGTTAATAAATTTTTGTAAAATTTTTAAAAATTACCGCTAGTGGTAGAAGTTAGTTAATTATTTTATAAGGGTTTAAGAACTGTGTCGTAGACGATTAATCGCAATTACATCTAGCATTTGTACAGGTAAAAATCGCAGTATAATAATTATATATTAATATATGGGTGTTAACTGTTTATAGTCTAAGTAGTTTAGTCTAGCAGCAGAAGTTAGTTAATTATTCCGTAGGGGTTAGCTTGTATAATAAGTATAAATTAAAATAAAAATAGTAACACAAGATTATTTGATATATTATATATATAAAATAAAAGTGTATTTTTATATGTTAAGAAATAGTTGAAAAAATAAATTACATAAAAAAAAAATAGCAAGCTTAACAGGTGTAAGTTAAAACAAAACATATGTAACATTACTAGGTGGTAGAGACTTACAGATTAGTTGTTTCAGCTGCGGTACCTGGGGAGTGAATGGCAGACGCGCGACCGCGTTGTGGCTTATATAAGCACAGATATTAATTATGTTGAACTTGACCCCCCCCCCCCCCCGAGGAAAAAAGTAATGACCCCCCCCCCGTCACTTTCACTCATCAATATAAATTAGGTTGATAGTGGTTACATTTATGTAACACCAATTTAGCTTTGATGTTGCCAATAGTTTAATAACTATAGTTAAGCGGCAAAAAAGGACAGATAATTTTCTGCCATTACTCAGATGATAACAGGCAACAATTATGGTGTTACGCGATGGGGAAAGCCTCAGTTAAGTTTAACGGCGGATTAAACCAGGTGTTGCCTAACGTTAATTGCAAGGTACAACGCTCCACCTGCATTAGCGGCGACCTACATGTGACGAATAGATCATTGGAAATTTCCACTGACGTTGGACGTTAGACGTTGTACCCCCCTCAAACCCCTACTGTCCCCCTACCACTTTGTGAGCCGAGAACCTTTCTGGCGACTATCGCTGAGTTAGTTCGGAACAATTCGTCGGACGCGATGGTTGTTCCGAACTCAGAGGGTAACTCAAATGTATAAGCGGCCGATATATATTTGAGTTACTCTTGCTGTTAGGGTTTTAATATTAATACTTGTTGTGTGTGAGTGTGTGTGCAAAATGTTATTTTTAGTTTTAAGTTGTGCTAATTTTAAGCTTTAATTTGCACATTGCGATGTTAGCATTAAGGTGTTATGGTATTGTTGATGTTTGGAAAATGTGTTTTTGATGTTGAGTTTTGGTATAATTATTGTATGTGTGTGTGTACTAATAACCTTTCACAGCTAGCTGTTAGGAGGGTAGATTAAATTTAAATTTAAATTATAGAAGTTCTGTTGAACTTCATTAAATATGGGTGGGACATGCGTGTTGTGGCATAGGCAGCGCATATTTTTATTTTTTTTAAATTTTTAATTTTTTGTTAGGAAATAATTATATTTGGGTGGGTTTAGATTAAGGGTGGGAGGTTAGAGTTGCGTCTTGCATTAACTGTTCCAGACTCCCTATTGTAAAATTGGAATGGTCAGGTCCAGTGCCCAGGCCCGAGGCCGGCCGCCCGTATCACAGCCCACCAAACTGGATCGCCACGTGCATGCGGGCCAAAAATTGGGATCCCTTGCAAGACGTAACTATAGCGGGTTGGGATTTGGGGAAGTGTTAGGCAAACAGAGTGGTGGGGATGGCTCCGGCCGTCCCCATCACTTTGGTAAATTATAATTTTTTGGTGACCTTGACCTCAATTAGGTTAATTAACCCCCCCCCTCCCCCTCCCCCTCCCCCTCCCCCTCCCCCTCCCCCCTCCCCCTCCCCCTACCCCTCCCCCTCCCCCTCCCCCTCCCCCCCCTCCCCAGCAATAATCTGGATTAGAAAATGACTAATAACTCAAGAATGGTTTGCCGGAATAGGGCAAGTCATACATCAATGAAAAGCTCTAATTAAGAGCAATATTGTGGTAAAGACAGAATTGTATTATTTTCTTTTACTAAAATTGTACCATAAAAAAAAACACCCTCCACTCAATGACATGACGATATAAGAGTGGTGTGGTTTGTGTTGAGAACATTCTTCACCTATAATAGCTAGAGTGAACATATCTCCCCGAGATGCGTCAATATTTTACAACAAATGTACAAAAGTTGAAAAAGTATTGGAGCTGGACGAAGAAAACGATGAAGAAATTAAAATGCCTTTGTTAAGTGAAAATGTTGTAACAAGAATATTAGTGGATCCAAATTCTCCAATGGATGTTATAGGAAGGTTTTTAATTGAAGTTATGACATGGATAGAAAATGGAAGATTAGTAAACATAGGATCTCCAATTTTGGTTAATGGTAGACATACCTTTGGTGTATATTGGAGAAACAGCGATCTGTTATGGCTATGGGCGGAGGTGTATGCGAAGTATTTGCAATTGGAAGAAAATATGGGGTATTATCATTACTTTTCAGCTTTGGTCTTAAACTACTAATTCTAACATTTTATATAAAAAAACCTTACAAATGTAGTGGGGGAAGCATTATATAAAGGGAGCAGGAGAGAGAAGCATTTTATTTCCCTGCTAAATTTGAAAGAGTAAACATCAACACGATGCATCAATGTGATATTTGCTCAGAAACTTTTCATGATAATATTCTACTAGAAATACATAAAGAATTATTCCATAATAATAATGAAAATGTAACAGAAACCGAATATGAAGATTTAAAACTATTTGAAGAAGAAGAACCACAAGAAGAACAGCAAGAAGAAAAAGAAGAAGAAGAACATAAAGAAGAACCATTAGCAGGACCATCTAATGAAATACCAAGTTTAAAAGTATTTGCTTTAGAAGGTAGAGTAGTAATGCACCACAAAATTCAAAATGAAAAATTGGAATTGGAGCAGTTTTTTAAAGAAGCAAGTACAATTGCAAGAAGAACACTCACAGAAGAATTAAGAAGACTAAACTTCATTAAATTTAGCATAATACTAAATGCTATGTTTACTAATGTAGAAGGCGAAATGTCACCAAGAGGATTCATAACAAAAAACCAGACCATCATGGCAAGTTCAGATATTAATTCAATAGTTGAAGATTGTTTGGAAGAAATATTAACAAAAATTCAAGATCATGAAGGAAGAGGATCTGGTTGGAGTTTGGTTAGTATTGAGGGTATGGATATTAGAGTTCATAAACATGGCTACGGATTAAGGGGTAGCAGTTATATTTCACTCCCAAAGAAAATTTCACACACCAAATCATGTATAAATGTTCAAAATGAAGATATGGAATGTTTTAGATATGCAATGACGGCAAAATTTGTACCACCTGACAATGCAGTAAGACCCAGTGAAGAATATGAATTACAAAGATATAGATATAATTTCCAAGGGTTGACTTACCCAGTGGCTTTGAAGGACATCCCAAAGTTCGAAAAACAAAACCCTGGAACATCTGTTAATGTTTTTGGTTTGGACAGTTTGAATAAAGTGTACCCATTGCGTGTGGTGAAGAATGAACTCCCAGATCATACAGACTTATTACTACTTACAAAAGGTGATGTTTCCCACTATGTATGGATTAAAAAATTTGAAACTCTTGTTAGTAATCAATTATCTAAAAATAGAAATAAGAAGATAATTTGTAAAAGATGCTTTAATTTTTGTGAAGAAAGAAGAGAAGGAAACGAATGGTTACAAGAGCATAAAAAACTATGTAACAACAACTATGAAGCAAAAATTATCTTACCGTGTGCAAGTAAGGCAGAGTTAAAATTTGAAAAAATCTCCCATCAATACCGGATTCCCATTGTTGTCTATGCTGATTTTGAATCTACACTAGTTCCTATTGAAGATAATGATGGCGATGTAGCAAAGAAAACTGTTAAATATCAGATACATGATCCAAACAGTTTTTGTTTAATGGTTAAATCTACTCTTTCTGAAGAACATCTAAATAGATTTAATTTAACTTCAAAACCTATTGTCTATCGTGGTGTTAATGCTTCTAAAATATTCCTTGATCAGTTGTATACAATAGCGGAAAGTGTTGAAAGATTGTATAGTGATATTATACCAATGATACCTTTGGATGAAGAAGAAGAGATTCAACATGAAAATGCAACTCATTGTTATTTATGTACAAATGAATTTACTGTGGAAAATCACAAGGTTCATGATCATGACCATCTGACAGGTTATTATAGAGGTGCTGCATGTAACAGCTGTAATATCAACTACAAGATCCCTACAAGTATACCTGTAATATTACATAACCTTAGTGGTTATGATGCGCATTTTATCATTCCGGAATTAGGAAGAGATAATGGAGAAATTGATGTCATAGCTGAAACCACGGAGAAGTTTATAAGTTTTACTAAAAAAGTTGGAAATATAAAGCTTCGGTTTTTAGACTCTTACCGTTTTATGCCATCTAGTTTAATGAAGCTTTCTGAAAACCTGAGAACAGAAGATTTAATAGAAACTAAGAAGATTGTAAGTAATGACAAGGTTAATTTAGTTCTTCGCAAAGGTGTTTTCCCGTATGATTATATAGATAGCTTAGAAAGATTTAATGAAACATCCCTTCCACCAAAAGAAGAATTCAAAAGTAAACTATATGACACAGATATATCCCATGAAGATTATGAACATGCGTGTAGAGTATGGAATGAATTAGGATTTAAAACACTTGGGGAATATTCGGACTTTTATGTAAAACTAGATGTAACTTTACTTTGTGATATAATGGAAGAGTTTAGAAATACATGTTTTAAGGCATATGGATTAGACCCTCTGCATTCTTGTACATCACCTGGACTAGCTTGGCAAGCAATGTTAAAGGAAACAAAATGTAAACTCCAACTTCTTACAGATATAGACATGGTGCTGATGTTGGAATCAGGTGTTCGAGGGGGACTAACTCAAAGCGTAACACGACATGTAAAGGCAAATAACAAATATTTGCCCAATTTTGATGCAACAAAACCAACTACATATTTAGGTTATTTTGATGCAAATAACCTTTATGGATGGGCCATGTCGAATCCTCTTCCATTTGGCGACTTCAAATGGATAGACCCTGATTCTATTGGAAACATTATGGATATAGCAAAACATGGAGATACTGGTTATATTTTGGATGTAGATATTGAGTACCCTGAACATTTGCATGACCACCATTATGATTTACCTCTACTGGCCAAGACAGAAATATCACCAACCGGTAGATGGCCTAAATTAATGATGACTTTAACCAACAAATCAAGATATGTTGCTCATTATTGGGTAATACAACAAGCCCTAGAATTAGGATTGAGAATAACAAAAATTAATAGAGCTTTACAATTTTCTCAATCCTGTTGGTTAAAGTCATACATTGACAATAACACAAAAAGAAGAACTGCAGCTACATCTAATTTTCAAAAGGACTTTTTTAAATTGATGAATAATGCGATATTTGGCAAGACACTGGAAAACAAAAGAAAGCATAAGAATGTGAAATTAGTTAGTGATCCGGTAAAACTACAAAAGCTGGTACAAAAACCTAACTTCGGATCATCCATAATAATCAACGAAAATCTTGTAGCTGTTTCCATGAACAAAATTTCAATTACAATGGATCGTCCTTTATATGTGGGGATGTCTATTCTAGATATTTCAAAGACTCACATGTATGACTTCCATTACAACAAGATGGTTAAATTTTATGGAAGAGAAAACATCGGCATTGTATACATGGATACGGACGCTTTTATTTATTGGATAAGAACTAAAGATATGTATGAAGACCTACGCTGTTTTATCTACAATAACGACTTTGACTTTTCTGATTATCCACAAGACCATCCCAACTACGACAATGGTAGAAATAAAAAGGTATTGGGAAAGTTCAAAGACGAAACAAATAGCGTGCCAATGGAAGAGGTTGTTGCTTTAATGTCTAAATTGTATTCATTTAAATTGTACAAAAATGAAAAAAGAGAACATGAAATCGTGAAGAAGGCCAAAGGTATAAAAACCTCATACCTGAAGAAGAATGTACAGTTTGAAGAATACAAGAGATGCTTATTTGAAAATGTTGAGACAACAGCAACATTTAACACCATAAGAAGCTTCAACCATCGTCTCTTCAGTATAAAGCAAACCAAATGGGCTTTGAGTTGTAAGGATGATAAGAGGTACATCCTGGAAGATAATATAAAAACTCTACCATTTGGACATTACTCCTTATACCCTATCGACCAGTAAACCTATTCTTCGTCCTTTACCTTCTTCCTTTTTCCTTTCCGTAAAGAAGAGGGGACATGACAAGCTCAATGTCATGTTCCCTCTTTTTTTACACCAATGTAATATGACCTTGACCTATAATCTTACCATATAAAAGAGGATAAACCATTTTAGAGATCAGTACTTTTACAAGCGGTGTGGAAGACACAACTGAAGATGGAAGATTTAAGGAACAAGATTGTAAATGAACTTCATAAGCCGGCAAGAAGAAAATTTCCTAGAAGAAATACAATTATAAAAGGAATGAATGATCTTTTCCAAGCCGATCTTATTGAAATGATACCACATAGTAAATTAAATAAAGGATTTAAATACATTTTAGCGATTATAGACTGTTTTACTAAAGTGGCTGATGCTTTACCGCTAAAGGACAAGACTGGTAAAAGTGTTACAAAAGCTATGGAAATAGCTATACAAAGAAATAATTTCAACATCAAACATCTACAAACTGATGATGGAAAAGAATATTTTAACAAAGACTTTGCAGCTTTAATGAAGAAGTATAAAATAAATCATTATTCTACAAATTCTGAAGTTAAAGCTTCAATAATAGAAAGATTTAACAGAACGTTAAAAGGAGCAATGTATAAAACATTTTCCAAACGAGGATCATATATTTGGTATGATATATTACCACAACTTATAAAAGAATATAACAATAAGTATCATCGAACCATTGGTATGAAGCCTAACGAAGTAAATAGTACCAATGCTAAAATGGTATTAAAACGTATTAAAAATAATACTACTCCTACACGTGAAAAAATGCAGCCTAAAACATTTAAAGTTAATGATAAAGTTCGTATAAGTAAGTACAAAGGAGTATTTAGCAAAAGGTATCTGCCAAACTGGACTAATGAAGTATTTACAATCTATAAAGTGCAACCAACAATACCTGAAACCTACATTTTAAAGGACAACAAGGGTGAATTACTTGAAGGTGGATTCTACGGACATGAATTGCTAAAATCATCAGTTGGCGATGTATATCTTGTTGAAAAAATTTTACAAAGAAAAAAGGATAAGGTGAAAGTACGTTGGTTGGGATTTGATAAAAGTGAAGACTCTTGGATCCCTACAAAAGACTTAGTGTAGCAATTTATGAAGTCATTACATGTTTAACCTTTATACAAGATGGAGATTGTGCAACAAAAGGATCGATTTTTTATTAATAATATTGATGAATTAACAGTTGACAACGACAAGTTAAATCATGGAAAACATGGTGAATTACTGCCAAACACAATAAGATGTTTAATAACTGGACCATCAAATTGTGGAAAGACAAATGTGGTTTTTAATTTAATAACAAATCCTAAAGGATTACGTTTTAACAACATTTATATCTTTTCCAAATCTTTGCAACAACCCAAATACCAATTATTGGATAAGGTACTCGCAAGTGTGCCTGAAGTTAATTTCTACAAGTTTAATGCTAGTGAAACTATAATGGAGCCAAACGAGGCTAAACCATTTTCTATATTTATATTTGATGATGTATCTTGTGAAAATCATGACACTATTAGAAGTTATTTTGCCATGGGAAGACATTACAATATTGATAGCATTTATATTGGTCAAACTTACAGTAAAATTCCAAAACAACTAATAAGAGATAATGCAAATCTACTTATTATCTTCAAGCAAGATGAAACAAATTTAAAGCACATATATAATGATCATGTGAATGCAGACATGTCATTTGATAAATTTAAAGAAATGTGTGGTAAAGCATGGGCTGAAAAATATGGATTTCTTGTTATTATGAAAGAAGAAGCTATAAAAAATGGAAGATATCGTATAGGGTTAGATAAATTTGTATTAATCCGTTGAACAATTGATGATACGTTTAGTAATAGATTGGTCTTCGCAGTGTAAACATGGTGAACCAAGAAAAACTATTAAAAGAAATAAAATCACTAAGTGACTCGATTAGACTTAAAAGTCGAGCATTAAGAATGGGTTTGAATGAAAGAGAAGAATTTCTGGAGACTACATTTAAACCTATTACAGAACCTTTAAAACAGATAACAGAAACAATTGGTAAACCTCATTTTGAAGGAGATGTTTTACTACCTGTTTCTAAATTTGAAGTAAAGACTTTAAAAAAGGAAGAAGATGATGATTCTTACACAAGTGATAGTGAAGTTTCTCAAAAAGGAGAAGAAACAAGACAAGAAGAACCAGAAATAAATGTTCAAAAAGAAGAAGAAGAACAACATATACCTGAAGCAGAACAATCAATTCCAAATCTAACAAAATTAAGTAGTGATATATTGCAACAAGGACCTCTTGGAAGAAAGTATATCATGAAGATGTTACATGAAATAAAAGCTAACCCAAAACTACACAAGTCACATGTATATGGAGCGAGAATTGATGGAAATGAATTAAAAATAGGAGATTCAAAAGTACATTTGACTGAAGATGATGACATTGTTATTGGTGAGCATAAATATAAAGGAACAAAAGGATTATTTGAACTGATTTTTAAAAATATACCTATAAAATATACACTACAAGATTTAAATACTTTTAAAGAAATTTTGCAAAATACTAATGCTCATAAGAAGAATTACTCCAAAGATTCAATGATAAATAGAACACGCGCAACTAAATATACTGTTGTAATAAAAAGATTGTTTCCCCTAAGAAAACTACCAACATTACGGACTGCGCCCGCTTTGAAGAAACCGCTAAAGAGGAAGTCTTTATCACTTATGGACTTATCACTTATGGATGAATATGGTAAAAAGAAAAAAGGAGAATCTTCAACGTCTGGTAAAGGTTTAATGAAAAACCTATATAATACAAATGTGATTTACTATAATGATATAAACAAATTGGTTGATAGAATGAGACTATTACATGAAGCTATAGAAGCTGGTCATACAGGTTTAAATAATGAATGGGTGGCTTTAGTTGACGAACTTCGAAATCGCGGAATAGTTGTATAAATTATCACAGATATATAAGAGAGCTGTGACCATACAATGGATCAGTTCAATCATGAGCGTCGACAAGTTCGGACGGTATTCCGGGCTAGGAGTACAAGGAGGAGAAAACAGAAAAAGAAGTGGATTGCCGCAAACACCTGAAGGTGACTATGATATGAGTAACAAACGTTTAAAATTTGTTAAAGACCCAGAAGAAGATACTGATGGAGCGAATTTAAAGACAGTAAAAGAAGCAACTTCAACATCATTGAAATTAGACAAAAATACTTACGATGTCAAATCACATAGAATAATTAATGTTGGTAAACCAACTGACAGTTCTGATGCAATTAATAAAGAGTATTTATCATCTGAACTTTTAAATACTTTAAAATTGCAGTGGGGTAATAATTTAAAAGATGGACAGACATTTGATGCTGGGAATCATAGAATAACCAACGTGGCAAATCCGAAAAATGATAAAGATTCAGTTAATAAAGAATATTTACATTCTATAATACCGGAAAAGACTCAACGCGGATTTTCTTTTTATAAATTTATTATAAATGACATTGGATACCCAAAGGAAGACGGTGATGCTGTAAACCTGAAATACATCAAGGACAACTGTATTTTACAAGATAATGATGAAATCGATTGTCATGGGAAAGTGTTGTCAAATGTAAAGTTCGGTTCTCAACCAAAAGATGCTGTTACTATGGAACAACTATCTAAAGAATTAAAAAGGGGGACATCAAATTTTGTAAAACATGAAGATGCCGTGCTAAAGCGAGGAGATACATTTATACATGGAAATAAAAAGTTTGATTTAATGCAAGGAAAAAATGATGAATGGGATGCGGGACATAAAACAATAACAAATGGAAGATTCGGTATAAAAGATTCAGATGTACCTTTAATGATACAAACATTAATTGCAAGTGGTGGTAGATTAGGTACATATGATGGTCGTAATAGAAGAATAAAAAATATTTATCCTGGTTATGAAGATGATGATTGTGTTACATTGAGACAAACAATAACTTGGGATAAACACTTTGGGACCAAATATGATGCAAAGATGAAGAAAATAATTAATATTTTACCAGGAGAAGATTTAAATGATGCTGCTACTATTGGACAAGTCATAACAACATCGAAAAGTGATTCAACCGCTTACACGTGTAATGATAAACGTATTATGCAGTTACATGATCCTCAACATCCGAAAGATGCTGTAACTTTAGATTGTTTAATAAGAATAGTGGGCAATTTACTTATCGATACCCACAATCATATAGCTAGTACAACGAGTCATGTGATGATTCAACCCGATGAACGAGAAGCTTGGATTAAAAATAGAATCATAAATCAGTATATAATTAATTTAAATAATTAAATATTTAAATATAAAACATTGTGCACGAGTTATCCATTTATGTAAAGCAGCTCGTGGAGTAAACACGCTGGTTATATAAGACGACATAATGAAGACCGCACCGCTCAGTCGTCGTCAAGACAGCGTTAAGAAAGGACGTGGTATAACATCAGCTGCGTTTTCCCTGCTCAGACGGATTCCTGTTGGTGCTGTTCTAAATCGAGCAATAGACGCTTTACCATACGAATTTCATCTGCCCGGAGGCTATCAATATTGTGGACCCGGAACTAAGTTGGCAAAACGTTTAGCAAGAGGAGATCCTGGAATTAATAAATTAGATCAAGCTTGCAAAGAACACGATATAGCGTATTCCAAGTTTGCAGATTCAACAAATAGATCAATAGCGGATAGAGCGCTAGCGGAAAAAGCTTGGCAAAGGGTTAAATCAAGTGACGCCAGTATTGCGGAAAAAGCAGCAGCTTGGGCAGTGACAACAGCCATGAAGACGAAAGCTAAGTTTGGTGGTGGAAGACGACGCGGGAAAAAACCTAGTAAAAAAGAAGCTGCAAAAAGAGGCGGGAACATCAAAAGAAGACATCGCACTAACCCTAAAAGGAAAGTCAAGAAAACATCCATATGGTCAATGGTAAAAAACGGATCGGGTCTTTACTTAAGACCGTACCGTGTGTATTAAATGAGAAAAATAAATTGATAATTCCAAATGAAGCATTAACAAACTATCAATTGTCAAAATATGTGAAATGTTTAAGAATACCATTCTTCAGAGGAGTTTTTATGAAAGATACATTACCAAATAGAGTGTGGAAAAATGAAACTGGAATAGTAAATTTAGACTCTAATTATGGACCAGGTACTCATTGGGTATGTTATAAAAAACTTGGAGAAAATGTTTACTACTTTGATAGTTTTGGAAATTTACCGCCACCAAAAGAACTTCAACATTATTTTCGGGACTCCAAGAATATATTCTACAACTACAAAAGAGAGCAACCTAGCAATACAGAAATATGCGGACATTTATGTTTAGAATTCCTAGCGAAGAGCGTCAGTCAGCTTTAAGATGTCATCGTATACAGTATCGCTGAGTGGAAATTCGTCAACATTGAAAAGTACACTTTTCCCAGCTTTACGTTTATCTATGGATAAACTATGGGAAGCAGCATTATTGGATTTGACTACATACAATTCAATTCCCAATGTTACAGAAGGAAAAAATAATTTACTACATTATTATGAGAGTAAAGATGAAAAAGGAAATTATTCACAATTAAAAATAATTCCATTATCTACAGGAGCATATGAAATAGACGATATAAACCAAGTATTACAAAAGAAACTTGGAGAAGAAAATATTTCTATAAAAGGTAATAATAATACATTAAAAGCGGAAATAACTTCAAAGTATTATATAGATTTTAGCTTAGACCACTCAATCGGCAATTTGCTCGGATTTTCAAAAAAGAAAGGAATTTTAGCTCCTGGAAATGATTATACTGGCGATACAACAGTAACAATATTAAAGGTGAACAGTATTGATGTAACATGTAATATTATACACGGATCATATAGAGATGGAGTAAATCAACATATATTACACACATTTTACCCAACAGTAGCTCCTGGTTTTAAAATAGTTGAGAAGCCACAAAACCTGATATACCTACCGTTAAACACCAGTTTCATTTCAGACATCGTACTGAACATATTGGATCAAGACGGCATTAGTGTTGACTTTAGAGGAGAAACAATAACTATACGGTTACATATCAGAGCAGCAACATAAAGTCAACATGGGATTATCATTTAAACCACAACGGAAGAGTCGGGAGCTCAGTAGCTCCTCAACATTCGACGAGTTAACACCGGACAACATACACTTCCTACAAAAGATCGGACTAAAACTTGCCAACCATGGATATACTGGATATAGCGCAAGGACCGACATTCGACGAAACCCTATGGGAGAAGGAATATCACACTCACAACCCTTACACTTCATCAAAATTAAATAATAATGATGAAATAAGGATTCCCATTCAACAACAAGATATCTACACATTACCATGTGAAAGTTATTTATATATCGAAGGAAGAGTAACAACATTGGATGGAAAATCTGGTTCAACTGTTCCTTTTATAAATAACCCTATGGCATATCTGTTTGATGAAATTAGATATGAGATATCTGGAGTAACAGTTGATTCAACAAAAAAAGTTGGTATATCAACAACTTTAAAAGGATTGACTTCAATAACACCCCATGAAAAGAATTCTTTAATCTCAGCTGGATGGGTGACTCCTGATAAAGACACTATTACTCCTAATTCAAAAGGTTACTTTGATTTTAATGTACCTTTACGATTGCTTTTGGGATTTGCAGAAGATTACAAGAGAATAATAATAAACGTAAAGCAAGAACTGGTACTGCTCAGATCTTCAACAAATAAGGATGTAATACAAGCGCCAAGTGGAACTAAAGATGCCGATTTGGAATGGCAACTTCAATTGGATAAAGTTGTATGGAGAGTACCTCATGTCAGATTGGCAGATGAACATCGAGTATTATTATTGAAAAAGTTAAAATCTGACCGTGATATTGTAATACCATTTAGGAGTTGGGAATTTCATGAATACCCCATATTGCCTCAAACAGAAAGACAAACATGGACTGTTAAAACCTCTACTTATTTAGAACGGGCAAGGTACATAATAGTCGGTTTTCAGACTAAACGAAAAGATGTTATAACTGCGCACGCTGGTCAATTTGACCATTGCAAGATAAAGAATTGCAAAGTTTTTTTAAACTCTCAGTTCTTTCCATATGACAGTTTAAATGTTTCATTTGACAAGAAACGTTATTCCATTCTATATGACATGTATGCAAGATTTCAATCGTCATATTATGGTAAGACGAATACACCACTTTTATCACCAGAACAATTTTATTCAAAAGCTCCAATTGTTGTAATCGATTGTTCAAAACAAAATGAATCTGTAAAATCTTCAAGTGTAGATATAAAAGTTGAAATGGAATTTGAAGATAAAATACCAGATGGAACTTCAGCATACTGTTTAATTCTACATGACAAAATAGTTACTTACACACCGCTAACAGGAATCGTGAAGAATGTACTTTAAGAAGGATTAATACAACATCTGCACGATTTGTAAGGTTTTTACAAAAAATCAACAATATCTAGGTCATCTGCGAGTATAAAAGTGAGAAAAAAGAGCTGGAAATTCATTTCATCTTTGATTGTCGTATGGGTAACATCGTCCGCAAGATGAGTTCTACTACATCAGGTGCTAATGAAGAAACTACACCTTTTATGGCTGACAATAGTTTGGATATAGAAAGACAAGTTGAACAGGAAATGGATGAGTTCCTCAAGTTTAAACATAAGAAGACAGAAGAAGAGGAAGTTGAAAAAGAAACAAAGAAAAGAAAAATTGAAGATAACATTTCCACCAACATCTTAACGGAAGTATTTCTTCGAATATTTTATCCTATTTCTTCTTGTATGACAAAGACTGTATCTGCTGGAGTGATGAAATCATTGGATTACTCTCCTACTGTTATTTTAAATCATGGATCTAAAATGGTAACCTTCACTGAAACTTCTTGGGAATCTTTTATGAAACATATACATCTTTTGGAATGTTATCCGAGTAACAATACATTTGGAAGAAAAACAAAACTAGGTTTGTTGGAATCAAATATTGAAATCGATATTGTTAAACAACGTGGTCAACAACTAGTTCGATTTAGAGATTTAACTAAATATAATATAAAAATACATTTGACTAAAGAAGAGTTTTACACTTTAACTTGTGCTACTGGTCCTATAACAAGATATTTAAAACAGCTAATATTCTCAAGTGCAATTATCAAAGACTATTTAATTGATGCATTGGATAAACAACCATATGTTCCAATCCTATATGGTCCAGTAGATACTTCAATCTTCAATAGGATACCACATGAAGTAGATATGTGAAGACAGTTACACCACTATCAAACCAACTTTAATTTAGATGAAGAAAAGCAAGAAACCAAGGAAAACGAATCAAGTTTCAACAATCAACAATCGGCAACAAATTGAACAAATAAAGAATATTGTAAGTAAAAAGAAGAATATTGGGGGTATAAAAGGTTGTCAATCTGGATTAACATACCAGTTGCCTACTGAACGTCATCATGGATAAACAAGTTTCATTCTCTAAGAAGATAGAATTAATGGAAGTAAAGCAAGGTATCATAGAGTTTCAAGCATTCCGTGGTAATGATGGAAATTTTATAATTAAAGAGTTAGTGGTACTAGATATGATAACATCTGTTGTTTATCACTTTTTATTTATGCCTCCTTTACCATTCAACAGATTAACAACCAAAGCTAAAGTAACAAACAAATGGTTGATGAAACATTTTCATAATCTAAGATGGGATGAAGGTTTTATAACCTACAATATGATGCCACACATTATGAATCATTTCTGCAAAAAGTTCAAAACTATTTTTACAAGAGGATTGGAAAAAGCAAATTGGATACAAACATATACAAACCATGAAGTAATAAATGTGCAAATGGAGAAAGATTTTTATTGCTACTTTGATAACATCTGTATTTCATCTAAAAACTTTAAACATCAACAGTCTCAATGTGCTTTAAAAAACGCATATCGTTTAAATGTCTATCTACAGCAAAGTGGTGGGGGAAACGAAGGGTATAAAAACGAGAGCGGCACTATGACAATGCATCAGTATTACTCAAACCTCCGGGGAGTCAACACCTCTGACACGCAAACACAAGAAGAAGAAGACGAACAATAGCAAGAAGAAGATAATGGCGTCACAAAATTTTCTACAATCGCTTGTTGATCAATTCAACAAACATTCTAAATCTACTATACTACCGACAAAAAAATGTTCAGAATTGAAGGAAGAGAAACATTATATTATTCACACTATTAAGAAAATGGAAACATCAATTGGAGACGCTATCAATTGTACATTAAGTGAAGCACCCTACACACCTGGTGATGAACCAAAATTTCAAGTATTTCTTCCCAAACGCTTCGTTCAACTGCTGCAGAATGAAGATTTACGACTGATTCACCCCGGCACACTCTACTTAGCAGCTCACGGTCCTAGCGGAAGCAACTCTACTGAACTTACACTTCATGTTATGCCTACTAGCAACTAATCTGTAGTTTATATATACTGTTGTACATGTATGTAACTGATTATAAATAAATAAAAAATAAAAATGAAAAAAAAAATAAAAAAGGCAACATATCGATAGTGTTTCTGCACTATCGATATGTTGCTTTTTTAAAAACACGTTTGGGTGACCTTGACCTAGTTTTGAGGGTATATAAAGGCCGTAATTTTCTTAAGGATCTCATCAGTCTACGACTACCTTTCGTGCCGTACACATCTCTGTTGGCTCTCCAGTTATTACAAATAACAACATGTCTCTTAAGGTTAAGTGTGCATCATATGATACTACCACCATCACAACTTTTGAAGAACTTGACGATTTTACTAATGAATTGCGAGTGTTACTTGCCGGTGGTTATCGTTTAAATATTGATGTTTACGCTAACAACATGAGGATGTTTCCTAAACAAAAATTCTGCAATGAAGAAGTATTTGTTTCCACACAACCTTCAACTACAACACCATCTACTCAAAATAATGTTAAGTTCCAGAAATATTACTGATGTTGAATAATATTGAGTGGTCGCTGTGGCATCTATAAAAGGAACGCGTAACCTAAACAGAATCATCATTTGCTTCCTAACTGACGCAGCGAAAACAACTACCACTACCATGTTGTACAGAATGATGATTGAATTCAATGGAAAAATCTACGGAAAAGACTATCAAAGTGTAGAACAAATGACGTCCGATCTTCAAGTATTGACTAAAGAAGGATTCCAACCAAAATTAATTCTAAAATTTCCTGAAGTACATCCACTATCCACTGAAGATCTCATTGCTATGGCTAAAGAAGAAAAAGAAAAATACAAACAAGATATAAAGAAAGAAAAAGAGAATGAAAACTCACTATCTTAAATAAATACATCTTACACTTGTAAGATGTTCTTTTTTAAAACTCCATTTGGATGACCTTGAGATTACCCCCACCACTTTTTCTAGTCTATAAAACACACTATCCTACACTATACACCTTCATTTCTTGGCTAAACTTAGAAGCGTCAACATGGAAAACAAGAAAGACAAATACAAACCACGCTATTGTTGTGAACAAAAATGTACCGATATAGGAAGATGGATGGTAGACGGATTAGCTTGTAGAAAATGTGAATTCTTCGGATCTTGTTACTGCAAATGCAAGACAAAACAACTACCACCACCAGAATTGCGAACCTTCAAGATTTATAAATCAAGATACTTCCACACTTGCTGTCCCCAGAGATGTATCAAATTTCATCCAGAAAAAATTGTTAATTGCCGAGAGTGTAATGCATGTTATAAAGACGACTTTTGTACATGCATCATAAATGCGTGCAAGTACAGATCTGATTGGTCTACTGATCCTGTTGAAGCTTCAGATGTATAGATGTAGTCACTGACTGCAGCCCTTTTTTGAAACTCCATTTGATTGACCTTGAGATTACCCCCACCACTTATTTTTTACAACATATATTCTATGGATCATTCGATACGCTTCTCATTCTTATTTCATTACTCGCCTTGACAACAACATGGATGATAAATTCATTTCTTTTCAACATTTAGTTACCGACAGAGAAGAGATGGAAACCCTATTCCAAAACTTACTCACACTCATTGATAACTATCCTTTAAGATGGATCAACATCACAGTGCAATACGTCAATCCTACCAAAATATTTTCATCCTCATCATCTTCTTCTGCCACCTCCATGTCTTCATCGTCGCAAAGTGCAGAGGAAGAGGAACAAACAACTAATGGTGTTAAAATTGTTGAATTAAACGACGAGGAACAAGAAATGCAAGCTCTAGTTAAATATAAATTTAATATTTAATTTATAAAAATTATTAGTGTTTCTAATTTATATTACAGCTAATACTTATTTCTACACACCACCCATAGCCTACCCAAATGGGATTTTGCGGCAAAATGCTCTGGCCGCCGGTTCGCATATGATTATATCATCCTTCCCCCACCACTCTACCACCCCCACCCCTCTACTTCCCCCTCCACCACCTTTGCCCACATATAAGCGACCCTCTGACCATCGCTCACCATTTGTTTGCCAACTTCCGAACAATGAGCTCCTCTCCTTTAACAACAAGTAAATGTACTTTTCTTATTCAATCACAGGAAGACTTACAAAATATTTTTCAAATTTTAAGTGATCTAATAAACACTCCAAATAACACCATTACTATCACTGTGGAAGTTTCCTACAATTCTTCTGATTACGAAAACATGGAAAGCGAAGACGTCGAAGTTTTACAGCTGCCAGATAATAGTCTTCCATCTTCCAAAGCTGCAACACCCGACACAGCTAATAATGATGTTTAGTCGACTACAATTATTTTCTTTACCCCCCACTATTTTTACAGTAATATACAACCTGTCCCTATCTCTGTTTCTCATTTCATCGCCAACTTTCTCACCATCAACACCGCTCCAATTTTACCTGCATACATTTAATACACGAAGATGATGGATGATTTTTCATTTACGTCACAATTGGAAGAGGATAAACTCAAACTCGAAATCAACAGACTACAATTAGAAACAAAGAATCAACAAGAAATGATTCAGCTTTTACGACTATTCAAATGCGTACTGTGGATAGTATGTTTTTATCTTCTCATCGCTATCACCTTTGGCATCTACCACTCCATCGCCAGTAAACAACACTCCAACGCTTCCTCAAATAAAACCACTACTTTTCTTTGATTAAATAAATTTTTACCCACCTTCAATCTAACCCCTCGGGGCTCACCTTTTTTAAAAACCCCTCCGGATGACCTTGACCCACTTCCAAAACCCACCCATCACTGTCAAAAAAACCCCAGCCGCTACTACCCCTACAACACTTACAACCGCCTGACCTTGACCTGAGCCAACTGTAGCCATTCCCCACTACTAATGTTTGACACCACTAGCGCTGCTATTCTGCTTACAATAACTTAAACCTCGTTACCTCCAATATATAAATGTCAAACAGCTGATTGTTTAGTTGTAAATAGTTCAAATACAAGATAAACAAATAACAACGTAAGAGGATGTATATAGATTAAAATTTATTATTTTTTATCCAAACTATATATTTATTAAAGGTGGTATGATGAAAAGTACTGTTCGTAACTCGTCCGAAAGTGGTATATCGGTGCTCGATCGGATTCAAGTACGAGGCGAAGCCGAGTACTTGAAACTCGATCTTGCACCTATAACGACCACTTTCCGGACTAGTGACGAAACATACGATATCAACTAAAAAAGGTCCCATCGTTTATGTCAGAACAAAAATTGAAATAACTTACAACAAATAAAAACATGTCAAACAAATAAAAACAGTTACAAATGTCACTGTATAATCTACAAGTGATATATAGTAGATATTTGTCAGTAACAAAGCTACACCTCATCTGATCCATCACAATCATCACACTCACCCCTTCAGTCATACTCACCTTAAAATACGCCAAAGTGCGTCGGTGTTTCAAATGAAGTCTCTCTAAAAGTCTCTCTCTAAAATTAGCAGTCTTAACATTAAACATAGACAAAAATCTGTAAGTAGATTAAACATACAAGTGTGAAACATGGAAACTGATAGCTGAAGATGACTATTTCCGAAGTGACATAATTATGAACAACAGATTTCACTCCCAATATTCGAGGCAAATAGCAAATTAAACATACTGGAGAAACATATTCGTCCTAATTATAACTATAATTATAACTATAACTAAAATTGACAATGGATATTCTCAGGTAGTAGGTTAAACACTCTAGTGTTACATATCGACATGTAAAAAACTGACAATGAGGATTCTCAGGTAGTAGGTTAAAAATACTGGTTTTACATATCGACTTGGAAACAACCGACAATGAGGATTCTCAGGTAGCAGTTTAAACATACAGGTGTTACATATCGACATAGAATTGACTGGCCATGAGCATTCTCAGGTACAACGTTAAACATACTGGTTTTACATATTGACACGGAAATAACTGACAATGAGGATTCTCAGGTAGTATGTTAAAAATACCGTACAGAAGTGACATTTCTACATGGATCAAATTGCAATGAGGATTCTCAAGTAGCAGGCTAAAGATTTCGGGGGGCATATCGACACGAATACAATAGACCATGAAGATTATCAGGTAGTTATCTAGTAGGTTAAATCTACTAGGTTAAATCTAGTAGGTTATGTAGTAGGTTAAACATACTTTGTCAATGAGGATTTTAGGTATTAGGTTAAACATACTGGTGTGACATATCAACACGAACATAACTGACAATGATGATTCCCTGGGTGACATAATGTAGGTTGGCAGACGTCACATTCAACTCTCGAAGCACGTAGCAGGTTAAACATACTGGTGTGACATATAAACACGTACATAACTGACAATGATGACTCCCTCGGTGACATACTGTAGGTTGGCAGACGTCACATTCAACTCTCGAAGCACGTAGCAGGTTAAACATACTGGTGTGACATATTAACACGTACATAACTGACAATGATGATTCCCTGGGTGACATACTGTAGGTTGGCAGAAGTCACATTCAACTCTCGAAGCACGTAGCAGGTTAAACATACTGGTGTGACAATCAACACGTACATAACTGACAATGATGACTCCCTCGGTGACATACTGTAGGTTGGCAGAAGTCACATTCAACTCTCGAAGCACGTAGCAGGTTAAACATACTGGTGTGACATATTAACACGTACATAACTGACAATGATGATTCCCTGGGTGACACACTGTAGGTTGGCAGACGTCACATTCAACTCTCGAAGCACGTAGCAGGTTAAACATACTGGTGTGACATATCAACACGTACATAACTGACAATGATGACTCCCTCGGTGACATACTGTAGGTTGGCAGACAACACATTCAACTCTCGAAGCACGTAGCAGGTTAAACATACTGGTGTGACATATTAACACGTACATAACTGACAATGATGATTCCCTGGGTGACATACTGTAGGTTGGCAGACGTCACATTCAACTCTTGAAGCACGTAGCAGGTTAAACATACTGGTGTGACATATCAACACGTACATAACTGACAATGATGACTCCCTGGGTGACATACTGTAGGTTGGCAGACGTCACATTCAACTCTTGAAGCACGTAGCAGGTTAAACATACTGGTGTGTCATATCAACACGTACATAACTGACAATGATGACTCCCTGGGTGACATAATGTAGGTTGGCAGACGTCACATTCAACTCTCGAAGCAAGTAACAGGTTAAACATACTGGTGTGATATATCAACACGGACATAACTGACAATGATGACTCCCTGGGTGACATAATGTAGGTTGGCAGACGTCACATTCAACTCTCGAAGCAAGTAACAGGCTATACATACTGGTGTGATATATCAACACGTACATAACTGAAAATGATGATTCCCTGGGTGACATACTGTAGATTGGCTGACGTCACATTCAACTCTCGAAGCAAGTAACAGGTTAAACATACTGGGGTGATATATCAACACGGACATAACTGACAATGATGACTCCCTGGGTGACATAATGTAGGTTGGCAGACGTCACATTCAACTCTCGAAGCACGTAGCAGGTTAAACATACTGGTGTGACATATCAACACGTACATAACTGACAATGATGATTCCCTGGGTGACATACTGTAGGTTGGCAGACGTCACATTCAACTCCCGAAGCACGTAGCAGGTTAAACATACTGGTGTGACATATCAACACGTACATAACTGACAATGATGATTCCCTGGGTGACATACTGTAGGTTGGCAGACGTCACATTCAACTCCCGAAGCACGTAGCAGGTTAAACATACTGGTGTGACATATCAACACGTACATAACTGACAATGATGATTCCCTGGGTGACATACTGTAGGTTGGCAGACGTCACATTCAACTCTCGAAGCACGTAGCAGGTTAAACATACTGGTGTGACATATCAACACGTACATAACTGAAAATGATGATTCCCTGGGTGACATACTGTAGATTGGCTGACGTCACATTCAACTCTCGAAGCAAGTAACAGGTTAAACATACTGGGGTGATATATCAACACGGACATAACTGACAATGTTGACTCCCTGGGTGACATAATGTTGGTTGGCAGACGTCACATTCAACTCTCGAAGCACGTAGCAGGTTAAACATACTGGTGTGACATATCAACACGTACATAACTGACAATGATGATTCCCTGGGTGACATACTGTAGGTTGGCAGACGTCACATTCAACTCCCGAAGCACGTAGCAGGTTAAACATACTGGTGTGACATATTAACACGTACATAACTGACAATGATGATTCCCTGGGTGACATACTGTAGGTTGGCAGACGTCACATTCAACTCCCGAAGCACGTAGCAGGTTAAACATACTGGTGTGACATATCAACACGTACATAACTGACAATGATGATTCCCTGGGTGACATACTGTAGGTTGGCAGACGTCACATTCAACTCTCGAAGCACGTAGCAGGTTAAACATACTGGTGTGACATATCAACACGTACATAACTGACAATGATGATTCCCTGGGTGACATACTGTAGGTTGGCAGATGTCACATTCAACTCTCGAAGCACGTAGCAGGATAAACATACTGGTGTGACATATCAACACGGACATAACTGTCAATGATGATTCCCTGGGTGACATACTGTAGGTTGGCAGACGTCACATTCAACTCTTGAAGCACGTAGCAGGTTAAACATACTGGTGTGATATATCAACACGTACATAACTGACAATGATGATTCCCTGGGTGACATACTGTAGGTTGGCAGACGTTACATTCAACTCTCGAAGCACGTAGCAGGTTAAACATACTGGTGTGACATATTTACACGTACATAACTGACAATGATGATTCCCTGGGTGACTTAATGTAGGTTGGCAGACGTCACATTCAACTCTCGAAGCACGTAGCAGGTTAAACATACTGGTGTGACATATCAACACGGACATAACTGACAATGATGACTCCCTGGTTGACATACTGTAGGTTGGCAGATGTCACATTCAACTCTCGAAGCACGTAGCAGGTTAAACATACTGGTGTGACATATCAACACGGACATAACTGTCAATGATGAATCCCTGGGTGACATAATGTAGGTTGGCAGATGTCACATTCAACTCTCGAAGCACGTAGCAGGTTAAACATACTGGTGTGACATATCAACACGTACATAACTGACAATGATGATTCCCTGGGTGACATAATGTAGGTTGGCAGACGTCACATTCAACTCTCGAAGCACGTAGCAGGTTAAACATACTGATGTGACATATCAACACGTACATAACTGACAATGATGATTCCCTGGGTGACATAATGTAGGTTGGCAGACGTCACATTCAACTCTCGAAGCACGTAGCAGGTTAAACATACTGGTGTGACATATCAACACGGACATAACTGTCAATGATGAATCCCTGGGTGACATACTGTATGTTGGCAGACGTCACATTCAACTCTCGAAGCACGTAGCAGGTTAAACATACTGGTGTGACATATCAACACGTACATAACTGACAATGATGACTCCCTGGGTGACATACTTTAGGTTGGCTGACGTCACATTCAACTCTCGAACCACGTAGCAGGTTAAACATACTGGTGTGACATATCAACACGTACATAACTGACAATGATGATTCCCTGGGTGACATAATGTAGGTTGGCAGATGTCACATTCAACTCTCGAATCACGTAGCAGGTTAAACATACTGGTGTGACATATCAAAACGGACATAACTGTCAATGATGAATCCCTGGGTGACATACTGTAGGTTGGCAGACGTCACATTCAACTCTCGAAGCACGTAGCAGGTTAAACATACTGATGTGTCATATCAACACGTACATAACTGACAATGATGACTCCCTGGGTGACATAATGTAGGTTGGCAGACGTCACATTCAACTCTCGAAGCAAGTAACAGGTTAAACATACTGGTGTGATATATCAACATTGACATAACTGACAATGATGACTCCCTGGGTGACATAATGTAGGTTGGCAGACGTCACATTCAACTCTCGAAGCAAGTAACAGGCTATACATACTGGTGTGATATATCAACACGTACATAACTGAAAATGATGATTCCCTGGGTGACATACTGTAGATTGGCTGACGTCACATTCAACTCTCGAAGCAAGTAACAGGTTAAACATACTGGGGTGATATATCAACACGGACATAACTGACAATGATGACTCCCTGGGTGACATAATGTAGGTTGGCAGACGTCACATTCAACTCTCGAAGCACGTAGCAGGTTAAACATACTGGTGTGACATATCAACACGTACATAACTGACAATGATGATTCCCTGGGTGACATACTGTAGGTTGGCAGACGTCACATTCAACTCCCGAAGCACGTAGCAGGTTAAACATACTGGTGTGACATATCAACACGTACATAACTGACAATGATGATTCCCTGGGTGACATACTGTAGGTTGGCAGACGTCACATTCAACTCCCGAAGCACGTAGCAGGTTAAACATACTGGTGTGACATATCAACACGTACATAACTGACAATGATGATTCCCTGGGTGACATACTGTAGGTTGGCAGACGTCACATTCAACTCTCGAAGCACGTAGCAGGTTAAACATACTGGTGTGACATATCAACACGTACATAACTGAAAATGATGATTCCCTGGGTGACATACTGTAGATTGGCTGACGTCACATTCAACTCTCGAAGCAAGTAACAGGTTAAACATACTGGGGTGATATATCAACACGGACATAACTGACAATGATGACTCCCTGGGTGACATAATGTAGGTTGGCAGACGTCACATTCAACTCTCGAAGCACGTAGCAGGTTAAACATACTGGTGTGACATATCAACACGTACATAACTGACAATGATGATTCCCTGGGTGACATACTGTAGGTTGGCAGACGTCACATTCAACTCCCGAAGCACGTAGCAGGTTAAACATACTGGTGTGACATATCAACACGTACATAACTGACAATGATGATTCCCTGGGTGACATACTGTAGGTTGGCAGACGTCACATTCAACTCCCGAAGCACGTAGCAGGTTAAACATACTGGTGTGACATATCAACACGTACATAACTGACAATGATGATTCCCTGGGTGACATACTGTAGGTTGGCAGACGTCACATTCAACTCTCGAAGCACGTAGCAGGTTAAACATACTGGTGTGACATATCAACACGTACATAACTGACAATGATGATTCCCTGGGTGACATACTGTAGGTTGGCAGATGTCACATTCAACTCTCGAAGCACGTAGCAGGATAAACATACTGGTGTGACATATCAACACGGACATAACTGTCAATGATGATTCCCTGGGTGACATACTGTAGGTTGGCAGACGTCACATTCAACTCTTGAAGCACGTAGCAGGTTAAACATACTGGTGTGATATATCAACACGTACATAACTGACAATGATGATTCCCTGGGTGACATAATGTAGGTTGGCAGACGTTACATTCAACTCTCGAAGCACGTAGCAGGTTAAACATACTGGTGTGACATATTTACACGTACATAACTGACAATGATGATTCCCTGGGTGACTTAATGTAGGTTGGCAGACGTCACATTCAACTCTCGAAGCACGTAGCAGGTTAAACATACTGGTGTGACATATCAACACGGACATAACTGACAATGATGACTCCCTGGTTGACATACTGTAGGTTGGCAGATGTCACATTCAACTCTCGAAGCACGTAGCAGGTTAAACATACTGGTGTGACATATCAACACGGACATAACTGTCAATGATGAATCCCTGGGTGACATAATGTAGGTTGGCAGATGTCACATTCAACTCTCGAAGCACGTAGCAGGTTAAACATACTGGTGTGACATATCAACACGTACATAACTGACAATGATGATTCCCTGGGTGACATAATGTAGGTTGGCAGACGTCACATTCAACTCTCGAAGCACGTAGCAGGTTAAACATACTGGTGTGACATATCAACACGGACATAACTGTCAATGATGAATCCCTGGGTGACATACTGTATGTTGGCAGACGTCACATTCAACTCTCGAAGCACGTAGCAGGTTAAACATACTGGTGTGACATATCAACACGTTCATAACTGACAATGATGACTCCCTGGGTGACATACTTTAGGTTGGCTGACGTCACATTCAACTCTCGAACCACGTAGCAGGTTAAACATACTGGTGTGACATATCAACACGTACATAACTGACAATGATGATTCCCTGGGTGACATAATGTAGGTTGGCAGATGTCACATTCAACTCTCGAATCACGTAGCAGGTTAAACATACTGGTGTGACATATCAAAACGGACATAACTGTCAATGATGAATCCCTGGGTGACATACTGTAGGTTGGCAGACGTCACATTCAACTCTCGAAGCACGTAGCAGGTTAAACATACTGATGTGACATATCAACACGTACATAACTGACAATGATGATTCCCTGGGTGACATAATGTAGGTTGGCAGACGTCACATTCAACTCTCGAAGCACGTAGCAGGTTAAACATACTGGTGTGACATATCAACACGGACATAACTGACAATGATGACTCCCTGGGTGACATACTGTAGGTTTGCAGACGTCACATTCAACTCTCGAAGCACGTAGCAGGTTAAACATACTGGTGTGACATATCAACACGTACATAACTGACAATGATGATTCCCTGAATGACATACTGTAGGTTGGCAGACGTCACGTTCAACTCTCGAAGCACGTAGCAGGTTAAACATACTGGTGTGACGTATCAACACGGACATAACTGTCAATGATGAATCCATGGGTGACATACTGTAGGTTGGCAGATGTCACATTCAACTCTCGAAGCACGTAGCAGGTTAAACATACTGGTGTGACATATCAACACGGACATAACTGTCAATGATGAATCCCTGGGTGACATACTGTAGGTTGGCAGACGTCACATTCAACTCTCGAAGCACGTAGCAGGTTAAACATACTGGTGTGACATATCATCACGTACATAACTGACAATGATGATTCCCTGGGTGACATAATGTAGGTTGGCAGACGTCACATTCAACTCTCGAAGCACGTAGCAGGTTAAACATACTGGTGTGACATATCAACACGTACATAACTGACAATGATGATTCCCATGGTGACATAATGTAGGTTGGCAGACGTCACATTCAAATTTCGAAGCACGTAGCAAGTTAAACATACTGGTGTGACATATCAACACGGACATAACTGTCAATGATGACTCCCTGGGTGACATACTGTAGGTTGGCTGACGTCACATTCAACTCTCGAAGCACGTAGCAGGTTAAACATACTAGTGTGACATATCAACATGTACATAACTGACAATGATGACTCCCTGGGTGACATACTGTAGGTTGGCTGACGTCACATTCAACTTTCGAAGCATGTAGCAGGTTAAACATACTGGTGTGACATATCAACACGGACATAACTGACAATGATGACTCCCTGGGTGACATAATGTAGGTTGGCTGACGTCACATTCAACTCTCGAAGCATGTAGCAGGTTAAACATACTGGTGTGACATATCAACACGGACATAACTGACAATGATGACTCCCTGGGTGACATAATGTAGGTTGGCAGACGTCATATTCAACTCTCGAAGCACGTAGCAGGTTAAACATACTGGTGTGATATATCAACACGGACATAACTGACAATGATGACTCCCTGGGTGACATTCTGTATGTTGGCAAACGTCACATTCAACTCTCGAAGCACGTAGCAGGTTAAACATACTGGTGTGATATATCAACACGGACATAACTGACAATGATGACTCCCTGGGTGACATACTGTAGGTTGGCAGACGTCACATTCAACTCTCGAAGCAAGTAGCAGGTTAAACATACTGGTGTGATATATCAACACGTACATAACTGACAATGACGATTCCCTGGGTGACATAATGTAGGTTGGCAGATGTCACATTCAACTCTAAAAGCACGTAGCAGGTTAAACATACTGGTGTGACGTATCAACACGGACATAACTGTCAATGATGAATCCCTGGGTGACATACTGTAGGTTGGCAGATGTCACATTCAACTCTCGAAGCACGTAGCAGGTTAAACATACTGGTGTGACATATAAACACGGACATAACTGTCAATGATAAATCCCTGGGTGACATAATGTAGGTTGGCAGATGTCACATTCAACTCTCGAAGCACGTAGAAGGTTAAAGATACTGGTGTGACATATCAACACGGACATAACTGTCAATGATGAATCCCTGGGTGACATACTGTAGGTTGGCAGACGTCACATTCAACTCTCGAAGCACGTAGCAGGTTAAACATACTGGTTTGACATATCAACACGTACATAACTGACAATGATGATTCCCTGGGTAACATAATGTAGGTTAGCAGACGTCACAATCAACTCTCGAAGCACGTAGCAGGTTAAACATACTGGTGTGACATATCAACACGTACATAACTGACAATGATGATTCCCTGGGTGACATAATGTAGGTTGGCAGACGTCATATTCAACTCTCGAAGCACGTAGCAGGTTAAACATACTGGTGTGACATATCAACACGTACATAACTGACAATGATGACTCCCTGGGTGACATACTGTAGGTTGGCAGACGTCACATTCAACCCTCGAAGCAAGTAGCAGGTTAAACATACTGGTGTGATATATCAACACGTACATAACTGACAATGATGATTCCCTGGGTGACATAATGTAGGTTGGCAGATGTCACATTCAACTCTCGAAGCACGTAGCAGGTTAAACATACTGGTGTGACGTATCAACACGGACATAACTGACAATGATGACTCCCTGGGTGACATTCTGTATGTTGGCAGACGTCACATTCAACTCTCGAAGCACGTAGCAGGTTAAACATACTGGTGTGACATATCAACACGGACATAACTGACAATGATGACTCCCTGGGTGACATACTGTAGGTTGGCAGACGTCACATTCAACTCTCGAAGCACGTAGCAGGTTAAACATACTGGTGTGATATATCAACACGGACATAACTGTCAATGATGAATCCCTGGGTGACATACTGTAGGTTGGCAGATGTCACATTCAACTCTCGAAGCACGTAGCAGTCTAAACATACTGGTGTGACATATCAACACGGACATAACTGTCAATGATGAATCCCTGGGTGACATAATGTAGGTTGGCAGATGTCACATTCAACTCTCGAAGCACGTAGCAGGTTAAACATACTGGTGTGACATATCAACACGTACATAACTGACAATGATGATTCCCTGGGTGACATAATGTAGGTTGGCAGACGTCACATTCAACTCTCGAAGCACGTAGCAGGTTAAACATACTGGTGTGACATATCAACACGTACATAACTGACAATGATGATTCCCTGGGTGGCATTATGTAGGTTGGCAGATGTCACATTCAACTCTCGAAGCACGTAGCAGGTTAAACATACTGGTGTGACATATCAACACGGACATAACTGTCAATGATGAATCCCTGGGTGACATACTGTATGTTGGCAGACGTCACATTCAACTCTCGAAGCACGTAGCAGGTTAAACATACTGGTGTGACATATCAACACGTACATAACTGACAATGATGATTCCCTGGGTGACATAATGTAGGTTGGCAGATGTCACATTCAACTCTCGAAGCACGTAGCAGGTTAAACATACTGGTGTGACATATCAACACGTATATACCTGACAATGATGATTCCCTGGGTGACATACTGTAGGTTGGCAGATGTCACATTCAACTCTCGAAGCACGTAGCAGGTTAAACATACTGGTGTGACATATCAACACGGACATAACTGTCAATGATGAATCCCTGGGTGACATACTGTAGGTTGGCAGACGTCACATTCAACTCTCGAAGCACGTAGCAGGTTAAACATACTGGTGTGACATATCAACACGGACATAACTGACAATGATGATTCCCTGGGTGACATAATGTAGGTTGGCAGATGTCACATTCAACTCTCGAAGCACGTAGCAGGTTAAACATACTGGTGTGACATATCAACACGGACATAACTGACAATGATGATTCCCTGGGTGACATAATGTAGGTTGGCAGATGTCACATTCAACTCTCGAAGCACGTAGCAGGTTAAACATACTGGTGTGACATATCAACACGTACATAACTGACAATGATGATTCCCTGGGTGACATAATGTAGGTTTGCAGACGTCACATTCAACTCTCGAAGCACGTAGCAGGTTAAACATACTGGTGTGACATATCAACACGTACATAACTGACAATGATGATTCCCAGTGTGACATAATGTAGGTTGGCAGATGTCACATTCAACTCTCGAAGCACGTAGCAGGTTAAACATACTGGTGTGACATATCAACACGTACATAACTGACAATGATGATTCCCTGGGTGACATAATGTAGGTTGGCAGATGTCACATTCAACTCTCGAATCACGTAGCAAGTTAAACATACTGGTGTGACATATCAACACGGACATAACTGTCAATGATGAATCCCTGGGTAACATACTGTAGGTTGGCAGACGTCACATTCAACTCTCGAAGCACGTAGCAGGTTAAACATACTGGTGTGACATATCAACACGTACATAACTGACAATGATGATTCCCTGGGTGACATAATGTAGGTTGGCAGATGTCACATTCAACTCTCGAAGCACGTAGCAGGTTAAACATACTGGTGTGGCATATCAACACGGACATAACTGTCAATGATGATTCCCTGGGTGACATACTGTAGGTTGGCAGACGTCACATTCAACTCTCGAAGCACGTAGCAGGTTAAACATACTGGTGTGACATATCAACACGGACATAACTGTCAATGATGAATCCCTGGGTGACATACTGTAGGTTGGCAGACGTCACATTCAACTCTCGAAGCACGTAGCAGGTTAAACATACTGGTGTGACATATCAACACATACATAACTGACAATGATGATTCCCTGGGTGACATACTGTAGGTTGGCAGACGTCACATTCAACTCTCGAAGCACGTAGCAGGTTAAACATACTGGTGTGACATATCAACACGTACATAACTGACAATGATGACTCCCTGGGTGACATACTGTAGGTTGGCAGACGTCACATTCAACTCTCGAAGCACGTAGCAGGTTAAACATACTGGTGTGACATATCAACACGTACATAACTGACAATGATGACTCCCTGGGTGACATACTGTAGGTTGGCAGACGTCACATTCAACTCTCGAAGCACGTAGCAGGTTAAACATACTGGTGTGACATATCAACACGGACATAACTGACAATGATGACTCCCTGGGTGACATACTGTAGGTTGGCAGACGTCACATTCAACTCTCGAAGCACGTAGCAGGTTAAACGACCCTTCTTGAAACAACAGCAGAAATCACGTACCTGACAGCCGCCTCGCCTCCTCTGATTTTATTTAAGAAACGAGAGTGTATTTTCGATGTATAAGATTTCCTGCTTTGAAATTTAATCTCAAATTAAATTTTAATCAAAATATTGTTTAAGGCAATTGAAATTATAAAAAAAATTCTCTGTGGTAAAAAAAGTCCTTGCATTTCCTTTCCAGTCACAGACTTTGTTTTTATGTGTTTACTAAACTGCACTACGTGTTTTTTACTTAGGAACACTTCATCCTTGATTGGTTAGTAGTATATAAATCCACATTCTGAAAGGTAGTTTAAACTTAGTGTACTAAAATAAAGCCATGAACAGTAAAATCTGGCTGTAAAATGAAAAAGAAAAAAAAATGGACAACCAGTCTTTATGCTGAAATATGTTCTGACCCTCAACTCCCTTACAATATTGTCCTTGAAATCTATAGTGAGAAATGCGCTTTCAAATGATGGGATGGCCCACGTGGAGTCAAAATTAAATCTTACCCAAACCACAGAGTAAGGAACCTTTACAGAGTGCTCGCTGCGCTGCGTTTTCGCGTCAGTCATGACGCGCCTCGTAGTGGCGCTACTGACGCGGTGACGCAAAATGGCGCGGACTGACGCGGAGTTGCCAATTCGGACACCGCACCGCACCGCACAGCACCGTGCCTCGCGTCACCGCGCCGCCGCAACACGAGCACCGGGTCGTCCGACCACCTTAACTTTACTCCGAATTCCCGAGCGCGATTATTTGGCCAAGTTGCAATGGGGGTCATTTGTACAATGTTAGATATTTGACAATAACTAGCAGACTAAAACTGAAATGCCAGCTGCCTCACTTTAATTAGTATTTTGAGTTACTTGCAATAGTTGAATGTAATCATATAACGAAAGCTTCATTTAAAAGTTACATATTAACGTAATGGACAGAAATATTTCAGTTTAGGCTTGAGAATATTGCAAAATTTTTAAAATCTTTTATTTCATAATCACAATACGCACCTTCAGTATTGAGAACTCCTTCATATTTATTTTAAAATAAGCTCATATTAACTATAAAGAAATCTGTGCTCTAACAATAAAAATCAGCTATCATTTTAACAACATATTTAATCAGTACCGTATTAAATTACACAAGTAAATACAAATAATGTTATATACAATTATACAGGGTGTTTCAGAACTCCCTGACAATATATTAGGGCATTGTTCCTGTGTTAGAAACATATCTAAATATCATATTTAAATTGTCCGGAAGTCTTTAGTTACTCACACAGCCGCCATTCTTTAACTAAATAATTTAAATTTCCGAATATGAGCAGAATATAACCATCCGTTACGAAAATAAAAATTATACGAGGTGGCCCGTGCGCAAATTGCTCATTTTATGATTCGGTATGAGTGAAATTCACCTACAGTACATGACTGTTGATTGTTAGGTGACATTTTTGTTGGATTTTAAAATTCATCTGAAGGTAATCAGCTGTTAAATTACAATTCACATTAAAGAACTTGCAATAAAAGTTGTTCAACATTTTAAAGCGCCCTCTAGAGATAAATCAAAGGCGAGGGGGGCGAAGCCCGAAACAATATGACCTTTTTAATTACGATTCGTCACTGCGGTATATCCTAAGCTTTAAAGTGACACCTCAATCTTAAAAATCGGTTCAGTAGTTGAGAGAAAAAGGGACGTAACAGACGAAACTTTTATAGAAATAAGAAGATGGATTATTTGAAAAAAAAAAAAAAATAGCGGCTGTGTGAATAAATTAAGACTTCCGGACGATTTGAATATGATATTTAGATATGTTTCGAATCCAGGAACAATGCCCTAAACTATTGTCAGGGAGTTCTGAAACACCCTGTATCAAGATTTCTATCACATATGATTATACTACACAACAAAAAAGGCCTACTAAAAAGCGCTACACAATATACGCAATATCTATACTTGGCATCCAGCTTAGTGGGCTACCATTGTTACAATTTACTAGTACAACAATTGTGGCAGGTACGTTCTTGGGTGGCAATAACAGTGCAACCTAATACTGATTAAATTAATGTATCTCAGTTGTTTATTAACCGCTTTTCATAATTTTTGTGTCATCGGATAAGGAATTAAATTGTCTAAATTGTTTAAAAGTTGAAAATTTTTGTTTTTATTTCAAGTTTTTTTTCGAAATTGATGTTTAAAAATTTTAAACGGCCGCCATTTTTAAATTTAAAATCGTATCACGTTGATATTTTTTTGTAAATTAAACCTTTACTATTTCAAGTTCCTTGCCAAGTTTCAAAGCTTGGTTGCAAAACGTCTGAAATATAAAATGTTTTGTAAAAAAATACAAAATGGCGGATATCTAAGTAACTATGCATTTTAGGATACGGTATACCTTCATATGAACCTTTTAGCGAATTTCCCTATAGGGAATACGCTATTACGGTAGTAGCCATGGTAAGACCTAAGACCGGGACCACTGTACGTTTTCATTTTGAGGTCCCCAGAAGCCAAAAACACCATTCGTTCATTTTCATATACAGCGTGTTCGGAAACAACGTTTCAGGAATTCAGGAGGTTATTGCCCACATCAAAATAGCAAAAGAGTTCCAGTAAACGTAAGTCCTAAAATGCTTCGTTAACCCGCTAGCCGCCATTTTGTTTTTTACACTAAATAATTTTTATTTCCGTAACGGATCATTGTATTAAGTTAATATTTGGCAATAACTTTCATCATAGCAATACTCATTTTAAAGAAAAAAAACTATTTTTTCCAATATGTATTTTCAAAATGGCGGCCATTTAAAAATTTTAAACTCAAATATCTCAAAACCGTTAAATTTTAACAAAACTTTACAAGAAACAAAAAAAGTTGACAAATAAAATTACCTAACCGATGAAACCAAGATTGTAAGGATCGAAGCACAGACAACGGAGTTATTGCCATTTTTGTGCATAAAATCATTGAGTTTCCATTAAAATGCATGCAAATCTAGGTAATTTTAGAAGAAAAATCTCAATAACTCCATTATGCGTTGTCAGATGATTACAAACTTGGTCTCATTGGTTAAATTATTAAATTTGTCAACTTTTTTATATTAAGTAAATGTTTTGTAAAATTTACCGGTTATGAGATATTTCAGTTAACAATTTTAAATTGGCCGCCATTTTGAAAATACATATTAGAAAAAAATAATTTTTTTCTTGAATATGAGTATTACTATGATGAAGGTTTTTGCCTACAGTGATCTGTTACGGAAATAAAAATTATATAGTGTAAAAAACAAAATGGCGGCTAGCGGGTTAACGAAGCATTTTAGGACATATACGTTTACTGGAACTTTTTTGTTTATTTTTATGTGGGCAATAACCTCCTGAATTACTGAAACGTTTGTTTCCGAACACCCTGTATATGTATACAGGGTGTTCATATATCATTATTATTTAAATTTAAACCTTTGTACATTTAATATCTGTGTTCCAAATTTTAGATCTCTATCCTCAAACGCACAATCTTTCTACGTATCTGCCGGACTAAGTTCATATAATCCATATGTTACACATCAATGTATACAGAGGTTCTGGATACATTGTTACACATAAAAATGTGTTTTAACAAATACACGAGGGTGCAGTACCCGTAGGCCTACATTGAAATAGACGAGTGAGCGAAGCGAACGAGCTTCAATAACAACAAATTAAAAGCCTTTTTGCACTGGGCTTTTTAGCGCACTGTCTGTAAATGATATTATTATAAAAAATATTACTGTTTAAGTTTACCAAGCAAATGCTCGGTCCCCGGGTATTCATAATATTATAAAACTAATATCAAAGTATATCACGGTACGGTAATGTATATATTTTATTCGATGTCAATAAAAATACACAACTAAAAGCCTGTAAAGGATTGAGGGAAGATTGGTACTAATATAAAACGTAATCACATTATAGAACCTGACGGCGAGTGAGGGTAGTGAACGAGATCATCTGAAGAGCAAGTGGTATTTATAAAAAATAACATATATCATTATTATGTAATACGAATTGTTCAAATAACAGAACGCGTACATAAAATACCTGTTGTTAAATAATAAAAATTTTATACGTGGGGGTACTTTTTCGGGAGTAGAATTCCGGCGGTAGTATTCCGGGGGTAGAAGTCCGGCTGGTGTTTGGTTTGCCATAATGTTAAATTAGAGCAATCAAATTAAATAAAAATGTATTTATAAAACTGGGGATACTTTTCCGGCAGCGAGCAAAACTCCATGCCACTTTAAGCTCCGTCCCTCGTGACGTCAAAATGACGTAGCGTTTTTTCATGGGGGTACTTTTCCTGGGGTAGAATTCCACTACCCCCATTTTGCATTATGATTAATGCAAATTTAGGCAAATAATATAGAAAAATCGCGATAACTCCGTTATTTGTAGAAATATCTTTACAATCTTGGTATCATTGTTTAGATAACTTAATTTGTTAACTTTTTTGTCTCCTATAAAATTTTGATAAAATTTGTCGTTGCTGTGAAATTTGAGTTTAATGGTCGCCAATATTAAAAATACACATCGGAAAATAATAATTTTTTTTTCTGAAAAATAACATTTTTGTGGTAAAGGTCCATGCCAAGTCTGAAATAAATCCATCAATCCGTTACGGAAATAAAAATTACTAGTATACGTGTTGATCGAAATCGAGCAATTTATTTTAATACAACACAAAAGTTACTTTTAGCTCTAAATCAATGACATCCGACCAATCCAATATTGTGAATATCTTTACTCACAAAAACTACACGTACTTACAGCTGATTTTAACAGATGTTTAAAATGCTTTATTTAATCCCAATGTTATTTAAATGAGAAATTTTGAGATTTTAATGGTGAATAGCGAATTTATTTTCAGTCCGATTCTCGTCAGTTTTTGGCGGAAACAACTACAGACCAAGCCCTATCCAACGACATCAATAACTTGAAAATCGGTTGAAAATTGTAGGAGGAGTTCTCAAGACAAAAAAACCCCTTAGCGTATTAAATAAGTACTAGGGATCGCCCACTGGTCGAAATTCGACCAAAAACACAAAATCTTTTATAGGTAACTGAAACATCCGTTATTCCTGATTTTCTAGTATTTGGTATTACAACAGCTTTCTAATGATTAACTCAATTATCCTTCTGCCATAAGATTAACATTGAAACTTCAAGAGCCTCTGGGGCGTAGCCCTGGGGTCCGATGTGAATTAGAATGCGATTCTGCTCATCTACAGGACTTACCTTTCTAACGGTATGTGCGGATTTCTCCTACGATGCACACAAGCTGAGAAAAAAGGAGGAAATGAAACATGCTTGCCTATTATAGATAGATTACACATAAAAAAAAATGGTGCTCAACGAAGGATTTTAGGACATTATGTTTACGTGACCTTTTTTGTTTATTTTCATGTGTTGAATCAGCTCCCAAAATTTCTGCACTTCGTCGTGAATCGCCCTGTATGTATGTATGTATGTATATTTTCTTTTTCAGCACAAACTGTAGATGATGTAAGAACATGGTTTTTTACCAAAGCATTTGGGTATAGTAGCAAAAAGTTTGTTATAGGCAAATAAAAATTTTTGAAAGCAAGCCACAATAAAGCTAACAAAAAAATCCTACAAATTTTATTTAAATGTGAAAATGGAAACAATTAATTTCCCTACATGAAAATGTCAACCCATTTGAATTACTTTTAAAAAATGTAAAGGTTATACCTTTTTTGTTAAAACCTTAAAATTTCCCTGAAAAATTCAGTTTTTTATTCGACATATCAAAAAATACAAACATGTCCCAGATTAAACAAACATAATACTTTCGAAACGTAAATTACATTTTCTTTCATACAATATACAGGGTGTCACAAAAAAGTGTACCTGGCTATACAGGACCTGATTCTACATCCAAAAATAAGTCAAAAATAAAGAATAACAATTTTTGGATTTCGGCTTAGTTTAGCCGTAATCCGCCATTTTGTTTTTTATACATAATAATTTTTATTTCCGTGACTGTTCGTTGTATTAAGTTCATATTTGGCATTAACCTTTATGACAGCAATGTCCATTTTCAGGAAAAAAATTATTTTTGTCCGATGTGTATTTTCAAAATAGCGGCCATTTTTAATTTTTAAATTCAAATATCTCAAAACCGGTAAATTTTATCAAAATTTTACAAGAGACAAAAAAGTTGACAAATAAAATTACCTAACTAATAATACCAAATTTGTAAGAATCTGATGACAAATAATAGAGTTATTGAGATTTTTCTTCTAAAATAACCTAAATTTGCATGCATTTTAATGAAAAATCAATGATTTTATGCATACAAATGGCAATCACTCCGTTATTTGTTGTTCGATCCTTACAGTCTTAGTACCATTAGTTAGGTAATTTTATTTGTCAACTTTTTTGTCTCTAGTAAAATTTTGATAAAATTTACCGGTTTTGAGATATTTGAGTTTAAAAATTAAAAATGGCCGCCATTTTGAAAATACACATCGGACAAAAATATTTTTTTTCCTGAAAATGGACATTGCTGTCATAAAGGTTCATGCCAAATATGAACTTAATACAACGAACAGTCACGGAAATAAAAATTATTATGTATAAAAAACAAAATGGCGGATAACGGCTAAACTAAGCCGAAATCCAAAAATTGTTATTCTTTATTTTTGACTTATTTTTGCATGTAGAATGAGGTCCTGTATAGCCAGGTACACTTTTTTGTGACACCCTGTATATGTTTTTATTGTTTTCTTCTTAATTCACTGAGCTATAAACGTCAAAAAATGAAACTTAAAGGTTTTGCTAATGAGAACATAATCTTTTGACCATTTTAAAAAACGCATGAAATTTGGATTAGGTATCTTATAAAATTTCCAAGGTATACAAATTGTTGGAATTTTATTGTAGTTTTCAAAAATATAACATTATAGCAGAAAATATACACCAAAAAATTTTACAAGTGAACATTTGATAAAGCGTACTGATTGCACGGACCCCACGACAAGGGTATCATGGTATCATAGGCCTAGGCACTTTTTCACAGTAAAATATTTACTATTTTGGTGTCTTGGACCAATACAGTACGTAAATAGTACCAATATTTATAACAAAACCCCCCAAACATTTGCTTTACAATAAAATAAAACTTTCAGAATAACCTAAATTATAACTCACAACAGTAACAAAGTGAAAAGGCAGATGGGATGGGCTTTAATTTTCCAGATAGAGAGTTAAAAAGGTTTGTATAAAATCTATTTATTTTATTAAATTGTTGCAAAATATTTAATTTTGTGTTTATTTTATATTTTGACATGGAATGTGTTAAGAAGTACAAAAAACATTAATGTTTTTATTGATTACAGCTGTAATACTGTGCACTAAATAAGGAAATTTAAAGATTCAAAGAATTTGTAAAAATTAATGCACGAGAACCAGTGCAACCGCTACAACGGTCGTACGACGGCGCAGCGGAGCCAGCGAGCTAGCATGATGTCGCCCGTGCGCGTGCGTGGCGGGCGATGCAGAGTGGCAACACTGGATCGTGGCCGGGACGGGAAATGCCGAATCCAGCCCGTTCGAGACCGCCGCGCCAGCTAGCGGCATTCTCGTGGAACTAAGGGCGAGCACTCTGTAAAGCTTTGTACTCTGTGCCCAAACTAATGTGCTTGAAAATGAAACCGAGGATTTGAACCAGTACATTAAAAACAACTATTTAGAAGGTTGCCAGAACCAAAAATGGCAGCCTGTCAAAATTAAAATAAATATACAATTTTAACCAAAACCCTTAAAAATGCAATAGCATTAAAAATGCTTGAAATTTGCAGAACCAGCTGTGGAAAATGTTTGCTATTGCAATTACCTTTTTTAAGATGGGGATGCTTGACATTTATTTATCATATTACTTTTATTTTACCTTCCACATGGACGTTCAATAGAGGAAGACCTGAAAACGATTTCTTTGTCCATTGCCTGTACAACATTTTAAAAATGCCTTCTTCATTGAAGTACATAACCACAAACCATAGTAGCAATGAGCAATGCTCATTAGCAATGAGCATAATGCAAATAAAAAATTTCGAAAGTTATTGCATTGAAGTTTTTGATCATATTGTTTTAATCTCAATTTCGGACGTTTACTATTTTCCTCCCGACCGTCACATTACGTCGGGCTTCCGTCATTGTATTTTACTATTTAAACCTTTAATTCGATATACCTTGTGTCTTTAATGTATATAAACTTGTATATACTGTACAAGAATATTCTGGAATGCATTTTAATTTAAAATGCTTAATATAACATTTTATTGTAGCTATTTTTTACCCATACCGGCCCCTCCTTTTTGGGACGATTCCCAATTTGGATTTCAGGAGACTTCGAAGGAAGATCAGCTGATGCTGTAGAACACATTTAAAAGAAATGTTCCTCCCAAGAATTATTTCTATATGTATTTACTAATTTTACCTCATTAACATACAAGTTTATAGTATACAATTTTGCACACTGACGACTATTTAAAAAATACTTAATCAGTTAATAACTTTTTAAACGCCCAAACTAATTAAAAAATGATTATTACTTATGGTATATATTTTTTGGCTGTTGTGAATGAAGGATGAATATAAATGGGTTTTGTGCCTTGTTTATCTTTGTTACTGAATAACACTAACTTATTAATTAGGCAAGACGGTTGACTAATAGCTAAACAAACAACAAGAGCTGGCTCCATTCTCAAACTTTTAAAAAAGATACATATTTTTATCGGGGCAGAAGTGGGGATCTGGAGTTCAGAAGATAAGCATTATAACCATTCATAATTAATTAACTAAAAATTAAAATAATCCTAAATCAGAGCGTTGTATACGATCAAGTTCTGGAAAAAAAAATACTAATACATCCAAAACAATCTTTTTTTACTTAAAGCTACTTTCTAATTTCCTCCAGTACCCTAAATAATATAATATTTTACAGTCGATCTGATTATTTAAATCTGTAAAAAAATAATAATAATAAATAAAATGTAATAAATTTAAAATTACGTTAAAATAAAGATACTAGGTACAGTACTTATTAGTATAAATTATATAATTATTAAAAAAATTATAATACATTTGAATTTACAAAGTAAAATTAATTTTTAAACAACCTAAGCGTACAGTTTTATTTTTATTTATTTATTGTCTATTTCAATAACATCACTTCCAGAAAACTCGTCTGAAACAATATCCTTTCTTAGTAACAAAAACAATGATCAGTTAAAGTATGACACTCTAATTAAAAACCTTCCAAGAAAAGTTTAATAATAAAAAAGAGCAGAAAAGTTACAAAGCAAGGCAACAATTAACGCCAGTCAAGGGGTGTTTGGGCGCCATAATTAGGCGTTGCCAACGCCTCTGTGACGTCATTAAGAAGATCTTGAATATTTTATCATGTCTAGGCTTCTTGAAAACACTCTTAAAAGGTGTACTTTTTATATTTCTTGTGTTTCAGTAGACTGAAAACTACTTTTAAATGTCAGAAATAAATTCCACGATAGGTTCTATGTTATTTTGTTAATACATGTAAGGCCCAACAATAAAAAATGTTTAGTATCACAAATGCGATTCCAGCTGACCATCAAGACACTGGTTTTTCTCCGACAACGATCTTAGTTCAACTCTTTGTTCTTGTCACATTGACGGAAGGCGATACTTAGTTTTGGGTTTATCTGAGTTTTCCAAATCAAGCTCTTGAACTCCATCAGAGCTGTTGAATCTTTTTGACATCTCTATTTTATCACCAGTGTTATAATATGTTTTATGTTTTATCAGCCCTTTACCTAAAATAATTCTATATTTTATGTATAAATTTCTAAATATCGAAAATAATAATTTTATTTCAGTATTTTTTGTGTTTGTAAATATAAGATTTTTTGTTATTTTATACTGTTAATAACAATTTTTTATTTGTTTTTATTTGAACTTGGTATGGTGTATACATTTTTAGATACAATTTCCAAGGCGATAAATATGGACGAGTATTTATTTGAAATAAAAGAAATTACTCTCTTTAAAAATATCATCTGTACAACTCAGAAGTTGATTTCCCACTATTGTTAATATAATTGTAAATATGGTATTCCAATGATTGTTTATGCGTGCGTTATTTTCATGCAATACTCTTGCTAAAATGAGTCCATACGTTGTCAATATGGGGTGTTAATTAGCATGGACATTGTCCTATGGCTGTGTCTACCACCAACCGCATGTAAACACAGTCTATTGTACCACAGAGCTGATGCGATGTCCTTAGTGTATGTTTATGGTAAATAATATACACTTTATTGATATATCCACAAATTCTGCTATTGCAATTAGTGCTTGGTTTTAAAAATTATTGTTTATGATACATTTTTTTTTTTTTAAGTTAGCGGGCATCTTTTTGCCTTACTTAGCCCCGTCTACATAGACTTAATCTGTGCGTGGATTGTATTAGAAAAGTAAGGAGTAAAAAGTAAGCTGTACAGTGTAGAGGTTTATGGTAGTGATAAAAGTCACTGATATAACGCAGATTTTAACCGAAGACATCACTGTCATGGTCCTGAAGTCCGTCGCGTAAACCACCACGCCACCGACTCGCCTAATATAATATATATACATTTTATAAATATATTTTCTATATAGCCCCACATGTTACGAGTCTTAACTCAGCATGGATAAAAACGTTGCGTTCTAATTGAATTTAAAAGTATAAACAAACTTTGGTGTGTACAGTTTTAAGGTGTCAAAATTATTTCTTGCTATTCTACTTAATCAGATAGGTCGCAATGATTCAAATGCAGACAAAACTGTACCAAAACATTAACAATAAGACTACAGGCTTGCTTTAATTCAAAACTATCGATTGAATTCTGCTAATTAAGTAAACACATGTCTACTATTAGCATAAGTTATTTTTATTACATTTGGTCAAACACTCCAAACCATACATAATGAAATAAATATTAATATTAATCATTAAATATTCATTAGTATCGATAAACCATAGAGCAGGAAATGATTGTTTAGATTGTTTTATATTAATTATATTCTTAAAACGATGAATAAAATAAAACATTTGGTTTATAAAATTTATAAATTTAAACAGCATTTTTTAATATGTTCTTAATATCCTACAGAAATATTCTTCTTCATTTGGATTTTTTAATTAGAAGTCACATCGTCTGTAATTCTGTTGACATTATTACTACATATAAAAAATCATAAAACAAACATAATTAATATTTTTTTCTGTTTACATTTATGTCTACTTGATCTGTATCTACATGGGTTAGTTTATTTACACATTATTTTAAACGAATAGTTTAATTTTAGCTACGCTTTGAAATTTTGCATGTAAATGGATTCTTTTTTAAATTCATTTATGTGGTTGTAATGTATGACATATAACTTGTTAGCATATCTCACAATCGCTTTTGAAAAGGCATTACTTATATGCTAACTCATAGATAGAAACCTTTAGTTGCAAAAAAAATTAATAAACCCTTAGTAGTGTAGTAGGAACAAGATACGTAACACATGGTACCAATATACAACATGATATGTGCTGTAGAATTCCAAGTTATAGCCAAACTTCACATTTGTTTGTAATATTCCAGATACGTTGCTCCCAATAATCAATTCGTCAACTCTTCATTTCTTTCCTGTCATGAATTTTTCAATATTCTATTATTGTATCACCACGCAAATAAAAAGTTTGCTCAATTCATTTAAAATTTACTATTTTAAGTTTACGTACGAAGTTAACGTAAAATTTTATGTGTTTTACTCCTCCCTCACTAAACCAAATAAATTTTGAGACGTATTTATTTACCACATCAAACTAACTATAATCTACCCGATCCATCTTTTTCCACTAAGCTATGATCATCAATTACTTCAATAATAATTGAAATAGTACATTATCAACAACAAATTGGAAGAAAATGTATAATTTTTACTATTTTATTAATAATTTAGATATATTTACACTACGTTTCAATCATGTTAAAGGCAAAAGATATTAAAATAGAACCTTAATTACTTGAACATTCAACCTGAAACAAGCTACAAGAGATTTGGCACTGTATATTTTGGCCTATGGCCAGAACTTCCGATCCACCCTGCTAGGGGAATGAATATCTTCAGTTTTGGAATTCATATTGGCCTACTTTGTTACAAGTAAAAGGGCACTGCTTCTTTTATAACCCTTACAAGTATTTCTTGCTATGATAATATTTTTGTTAGTATAGGAAAATAGATAATTTGTATATATAGTTATATTAGTTATGTTTTGGAATTTATCCTTCTAAACGATTAGCTGAAACATTGTTTTCAAAAGATTCGAGGAAAATATTTTTTTACCTTCTGATTATCATCAGATTCTTGGTGTGGTAAAACATTTTTGACATGCAAGAAAGAAACAAAAAAGGAAGAGAAATCGAAATTAAAACTCCACACTTTCATATAAATCTTTATTTACTTTTATGGACTTTAGCGTATTTCGCCCCTAACTTTGTGTCCGTGGTACTACTCCCTTGTAAGGTGGACCTAAGATTTTGATGAAATTTGGTATGGAGGTGTAAGACCACTTTTAATTTCATGAGACCGCGAGCCAGCAAATCGGGTTGTCCGAACATTTTTTGTTCTTTTTGTTTTTTTAAGAGGTTGGCTTACCTCTTTTTGCCTTACTTTGCCCCGTCCACATAGGACTATTGATCTGGGCGTGGATCGTTTAGACAAAGTGAGGGATTGAGCCGCTACAGTACAAGGTGACAGGTACTGATAAAAGTCACTGGCAGAACGCGGACTCGAACCCACAACATCGCTGCCATGGATGGTGCCGAAGTCCGGCCCGCTAACCACTACGCAACCGACTCACCCAAACCCCACTTGGTTTTTTTATTTGATTTAACTTGATATAATTTTTTTTTTACTATATAATTTTTACTTTACCCAACCATTACATTTCCTAACATCTAACATTTTTAACAACATCCCATGACAATACCTACATAGTCATTCCTGTGGTGTTGATGGAGAAAATGCAAAATTTCAAATTTCTTTGGAAATTTGCTGAGTACGCAGGTCTACTGTGACGGGAGCATTTCTTATATTTCAAGAAACCAACGAGAGCTTGTCGTGATTTTATCAAGAATGGTTTTCTCGAGATGCTCAGATAAAGCCAAGACTAATTGTAGTCGTGTGTCATTGTGCCAAGAGCAGTAGCCCAAGTTGGCCTCAACGATTGGGAAAACTGGGTTTCCCTTTAATTTTTTCTTTTAGCTAGGTTTTACTTTAAACATGATTTGTTTATGATGATTTTAGTTCGCTGTCAAGTGTTTGAATTAATTCATTTACTAACTGAATAAATTTGATTTTTTGCGGAAAATTTATTAATTCAAGTTGGTTGTATACTTTTTTTACAATTCAATACGTTTATTGGTTGTATACTTTTTTTAACCATTTATATCTATAGTAATAACGACATGCTTGTGTTCAAACTGAATGGAGTGCTTTCCCAATCAAAAAGACTTTATTATATATTGGGTAATAGTTGTGAATGTAATAAAGTCATAAATTCATAAAAACTTTAAACAGGAAAATTGAAATGAACAAATAATAATTAGTTTATATTAAAAATAGAAGAAGAGTAATCGTTACAAATATTTCAATTTCGCTGTTTTAATAGTTAACATGCCTTTAACTTTTCCATAATCATCCTCTGGATATAAAGTAGTCCAATTCCATTCAAATTTTTAAAAATAATTTAATCCTCAAATGATTTTAAATTTAGCCACTCAACGATTCAGTATAACTAGATTGTAAGATAGTTAAAAGTTATTTTTACTGTTAACCTCTTAAACACTTGTTCCTCAAATAACTGTATTTATTTCCTACAACTAATAAACTGTAGGTTTTGTTGTTGTAGAAATATAATTATGATACGGTATGTGTGTATACGACCACAAACTGTGTATATATTTCCACAAACCAGCAGTTCCTTTTTTTCTAACTTATTAAATTTCATTTCTGTTTTTGTCATTATATAATTATAAAACTGTGCGATTGAAAACCTCAGGTGGTATTCTATTTGCGATAAGGTTTTTATTTAACATGCCTCAGTTCAGTTTTCGTATTTTTCATAGTTCGCTATATGGTGCCCATCAATCAACCCGCACTGTCTTGTACAGTATTAATCAGCATCAACGCTATCTAGTGGCCATGTCTGGTACTATCCGCATAATGTTAACACACTCTATATCCCCGCAGTGCAATTAATACACCTAGAGTGGAGAGCATATAGTCTCATAATTACTTTAGCTCTAAGAGCAAATAAGCGTAAGTTTTTCCATGAAGCAACGGAATAGCATAAATAATAGGTGTTTGTAGTAGCTTTATGGATAATGTGTCTACTATACAAGTAAAAGTTTACCAATTCTTTTATTTATTTATTTAGTCAACATAGTTATAATTTGAATTCTTCCTTTTATTATACAGTAATACATTCGATAATTTCTTAAAACACTAATGTACTCTGTGATTCGTATTATAAGATGAATTAGACTGATGTGAGAGTTTTGTGTATGCGACGGTTAAGAGAAGTTGTGGATTTATTACCGACAAAGTCCAGCTGATTCATTTGTCTGGATCATTAATTAATAGCCAAACGAATCAAGAAAATGGATTCCAGATTTATTTATTATGTGACATAGGCCAAAGACGTTTGAATTTAAACATCCTTTAAGAGATGTCCCATTCTGAGGTCTTACGGAAATCTGCTTTGGCCTATGTCAAATCATACATAGTTCTAAACGTCTTTGCATTTGGAATAATAAGCCACAAACCCGAAATTAAAATGTTGAGTATTTAGAAAGTTATTGCATACCCATATGAGTTTAAAGGAAATTTTGTGTGCCTGCCATTTCCGTCTCGGTCATCCATTTGAAGTATAGTTCGTGATATTGTACTCTGCTAAGTGAAACCTTTCATCTGATACCAAACTCGACCTATGCTGCTTTTTAGGAATTTTGTCTGACTCCTCGTGGGCCATTCCCTCTTAATGGATGAAAATTAATAATAGATTAAAAGAGTAAACATTTATGGCTATCATTGATACACAAAGAGTCATTACTTTATCTTCAATGGTAAAAAATATATTTCTCCTTTCCGGGACTTTTCAACCACAATGTATAGTAATTTTCATGTGTACAGTGATGCACACATTTGTGTACATCATTAGTACTGATGTACAACAAGACTTGAAACTGTTACTGTTGGGTCCAGAAGCGTTGAATTTCAATAACGGTGACTCAGTAGAAAGTGTGACACAGGTAACGTTACATTATGTAACAGCTCCAGCAGATAGGGACACCTGCCTATCAATGTGTTATTCATATAGTCGAACGTTCAAACGACTGAGACACATTTTCCCTTTTTATTTTGAGAAACGGCTACTTATTGTCGCCAATTGCAGACAATCATACATTTTATTCTTATTTAAAATAAAAGTTCTCACAAAATAAAATCAATGTTTTTACTGTTCACTATTATTAGTTAACTGTTAACTAAAATAAGACAAAACCTTGTTAACAAAACTTGTAATTCTCCTTGTTTAGCAATACTCAACAAAAATAATATTATTACCAATTATTTCATACACAATCACAATACATGTCTAGATAGTTCAAGAAACTTAGCTTTTCCATTCCTGCTCATGACAAAATGATAAACGAAGAAAATTAGTCTTGGTTTCATCCTCGAATCTCAAGACAACCACTCTTGATAGAATCACAAAGTCTTGAATGTTTTGGCTCCTTTTAAGTAAAGATTTTATTCTAAGGCAGAATTTTGTAGGCAATATACCGTCTTAATAAATGTTATACCCTTATAAACCTTATGTATTCATCTGATGCAATAACATAAAATACTTTTTTACATAATCATACATTTCAAAGTAAAAGCCTACAGTAAAACAGTGTTAATCACTTTGAAAATTTATTATAATGTTAACAATGAACAAATAGACTACACGAGAGCCAAATGTATCAACTTTTAAAACTCAGTTCTATTTAGTGCTTTATCTCTTTATTTACCTGGACACTATTTTTTGTTTGTGATTTCTAAAAATGGCCTTCAAACAATCGCCACGAAATGTAATAACTTTTAACAAAAAAACTCAGGGAAAATTTTTTTGTTTATTTAAATTAGAAAATAGAAAATATTACACCTTTGAATTGTTTGTATAAAAAATAGCAGTCCTCTTTTGCTACATTTGACCTATAGTTTGGATTTATTGTAATGTTAACAATGAACAAATAGACTACATGAGAGCCAAATGTATCAACTTTTAAAACTCAGTTCTATTTAGTGCTTTATCTCTTTATTTACATGGACACTATTTTTTGTTTGTGATTTCTAAAAATAGCCTTCAAACAATCGCCCCGAAATGTTATAACGTTTAACAAAAAAACTCGGGGAAAATTTTTTGTTTATTTAAATTAGAGATTAGAAAATCTTAGACTACACCTTTGAATTGTTTGTATAAAAAATAGCAGTCCTCTTTTGCTACATTTGACCTATAGTTTCGATTCACGCCTTGGTTTATTCCAAGATTTCATTGGCTAAGATAAAAATTTTTTAATGTAGGCTATTTTTCGTTAAAAGCTTATACAGTGATGGATATGAAGAAAGCTTTTAAGAAAATTTCAATCAAAAGTTTTATTGATACCTTATTATACAAATACCGAAGTTCGTTAAACTATTTTCACTAACAAATAAAATTTAAGTACTTATTACTTTTCATGCCTCATAAAATGGTGTTCTAAAATTGGAAAGTCATTTACAATAGACTACGGCTTCAACATTAGATCCTTGATATATACTCTTAGTAAACGTGACTTATCATATTTACATAATGCCATCACAAGTCATCAGTGCTCCAATAGTTGACTGCTCAGTCTCAGTACTGACAACATAACATCATGTACAGAGATAATGATAAATAAAATGCATTCTTGTCAAACAAAAAAGTTTATAAGTTATTTTTAACTTAATATTTATTTTTGTAATTTCTAAAGATTTTATTTTGAATTCCTTGAACAAATTCACATACAGTCCATATATCATTTGTATTTAAGTTTTATTTACATTAAAATGGTCACCTTAAGCAATTTATTAGTGAATGACATGTTATATTCCATAAATTACATTAAGTAGTGGGGTTTGCCCACTCCTGGTCCAGGTCAAGGTCAGCGGTTGTAACTGTTGTAGGGGTAGTAGCGGCTGGGGTTTTTTTGACAGTGATGGGTGGGTTTTGGAAGTGGGTCAAGGTCATCCGGAGGGGTTTTTAAAAAAGGTGAGCCCCGAGGGGTTAGATTGAAGGTGGGTAAAAATTTATTTAATCAAAGAAAAGTAGTGGTTTTATTTGAGGAGGTGTTGAAGTGTTGTTTACTGGTGATGGAGTGGTAGACGCCAAAGGTGATAGCGATGAGAAGATAAAAACATACTATCCACAGTACGCATTTGAATAGTCGTAAAAGCTGAATCATTTCTTGTTGATTCTTTATTTCTAATTGTAGTCTGTTGATTTCGAGTTTGAGTTTATCCTCTTCCAATTGTGACGTAAATGAAAAATCATCCATCATCTTCGTGTATTAAATGTGTGCAGGTAAAAATGGGAGCGGTGTTGATGGTGAGAAAGTTGGCGATGAAATGAGAAACAGAGATAGGGACAGGTTATATATTACTGTAAAAATGGTGGGGGGTAAAGAAAATAATTGTAGTCGACTAAACATCATTATTAGCTATGTCGGGTGTTGCAGCTTTGGAAGATGGAAGACTATTATCTGGCAGCTGTAAAACTTCGACGTCTTCGCTTTCCATGTTTTCGTAATCAGAAGAATTGTAGGAAACTTCCACAGTGATAGTAATGGTGTTATTTGGAGTGATTATTAGATCACTTAAAATTTGAAAAATAGTTTGTAATTCTTCTTGTGATTGAATAAGAAAAGTACATTGACTTGTTGTTAAAGGAGAGGAGCTCATTGTTCGGAAGTTAGCAAACAAATGGTGAGCGATGGTCAGAGGGTTACTTATATGTGGGCAAAGGTGGTGGAGGGGGAAGTAGAGGAGTGGGGAAGGTAGAGTGGTGGGGGAAGGTTGATATACCCATATGCGAACCGGCGGCCAGAGCATTTTGCCGCAAAACCCCATTTGGGTAGGTCATGGGTGGTGTGTAGAAATAAGCATTAGCTGTAATATAAATTAGAAACACTAATAATTGTTTTAAATCAAATATTAAGTTTACTTTTAACCAGAGTTTGCATTTCTTGTTCCTCGTTGTCCAATTCAATAATTTTAATACCATGAGTTGTTTCTTCTTCTTCCCCTGCACTGTTGGAAGATGACGATGATGAAAATATTCTGGTAGGATCCACATATTTTACTTTGATTTTGATCCATCTTAAAGGATACTTATCCATAAGTGTGAGTAAGTTGTGAAATAGAGTTTCCATCTCATCTCTTTCGGTAATTAAATGTTCAAAAGAAATAAACCTGTCACCCATGTTGTTGCCAGTCAGAGTAATGAAATCGGAATGAGAAATGTATTGAAGGATCTGTAGAATATATGTTGGTGGGGACAATTTCAAGGTTAACCGAATGAAATTTTAAAAAAGAGCTGCAGTCAGTGACTACAGCTATAGATCTGAAGCTTCAATAGGATGAGAAGACCAATCTGATCTGTATTTGCATGCATTTATGATGCATGTACAAAAGTCGTCTTTATAACATGCATTACACTCTCGGCAATTAACAATTTTTTCTGGATGAAATTTGATACATCTCTGGGGACAGCAAGTGTGGAAGTATCTTGATTTATAAATTTTAAAGGTTCGCAATTCTGGTGGTGGTAGTTGTTTTGTCTTGCATTTGCAGTAACAGGATCCGAAGAATTCACATTTTCTACAAGCTAATCCGTCTACCATCCATCTTCCTATATCGGTACATTTTTGTTCACAACAATAGCGTGGTTTGTACTCGTCTTTCTTGTTTTCCATGTTGACGCTTCTAAGTTTAGCCAAGAAATGAAGGTGTATAGTGTAGGATAGCATGTTTTATAGATTAGAAAAAGTGGTGGGGGTAATCTCAAGGTCATCCAAATGGAGTTTTAAAAAAGAACATCTTACAAGTGTAAGATGTATTTATTTAGGATAGTGAGTTTTCATCCTCTTTTTCTTTCTTTATATCTTGTTTGTATTTTTCTTTTTCTTCTTTAGCCATAGCAATGAGATCTTCAGTGGATAGTGGATGTACTTCTGGAAATTTTAGAATTAATTTTGGTTGGAATCCTTCTTTAGTCAATACTTGAAGATCGGATGTCATTTGTTCTACACTTTGATAATCTTTTCCGTAGATTTTTCCATTAAATTCAATCATCATTCTGTACAACATGGTAGTGGTAGTTGTTTTCGCTGCGTCAGTTGGGAAGCAAATGATGATTCTGTTTAGGTTACGCGTTCCTTTTATAGATGCCACAGCGACCACTCAATATTATTCAACATCAGTAATATTTCTGAAACTTAACATTACTTTGAGTAGATGGTGTTGTAGTTGAAGGTTGTGTGGAAACAAATACTTCTTCATTGCAGAATTTTTGTTTAGGAAACATCCTCATGTTGTTAGCGTAAACATCAATATTTAAACGATAACCACCGGCAAGTAATACTCGCAATTCATTAGTAAAATCGTCGAGTTCTTCAAAAGTTGTGATGGTGGTGGTATCATATGATGCACACTTCACCTTAAGAGACATGTTGTTATTTGTAATAACTGGAGAGCCAACAGAGATGCGTACAGCACGAAAGGTAGTCGGAGACTGATGAGATCCTCAAGAAAATTACGGCCTTTATATACCCTCGAAACTAGGTCAAGGTCACCCAAACGTGTTTTTAAAAAAGCAACATATCGATAGTGCAAAAACACTATCGATATGTTGCCTTTTTCTTATTTTTTTTTTTATTTTTTATTTATTTATAATCAGTTACACACATGTACAACAGTATATATATAAACTACAGATTAGTTGCTAGTAGGCATAACATGAAGTGTAAGTTCAGTAGAGTTGCTTCCGCTAGGACCGTGAGATGCTAAGTAGAGTGTGCCGGGGTGAATCAGTCGTAAATCTTCATTCTGCAGCAGTTGAACAAAGCGTTTGGGAAGAAATACTTGAAATTTTGGTTCATCACCAGGTGTGTAGGGTGCTTCACTTAATGTACAATTGATAGCGTCTCCAATTGATGTTTCCATTTTCTTAATAGTGTGAATAATATAATGTTTCTCTTCCTTCAATTCTGAACATTTTTTTGTCGGTAGTATAGTAGATTTAGAATGTTTGTTAAATTGATCAACAAGCGATTGTAGAAAATTTTGTGACGCCATTATCTTCTTCTTGCTATTGTTCGTCTTCTTCTTCTTGTGTTTGCGTGTCAGAGGTGTTGACTCCCCGGAGGTTCGAGTAATACTGATGCATTGTCATAGTGCCGCTCTCGCTTTTATACCCTTCGTTTCCCCCACCACTTTGCTGGAGATAGACATTTAAACGATATGCGTTTTTTAAAGCACATTGAGACTGTTGATGTTTAAAGTTTTTAGATGAAATACAGATGTTATCAAAGTAGCAATAAAAATCTTTCTCCATTTGCACATTTATTACTTCATGGTTTGTATATGTTTGTATCCAATTTGCTTTTTCCAATCCTCTTGTAAAAATAGTTTTGAACTTTTTGCAGAAATGATTCATAATGTGTGGCATCATATTGTAGGTTATAAAACCTTCATCCCATCTTAGATTATGAAAATGTTTCATCAACCATTTGTTTGTTACTTTAGCTTTGGTTGTTAATCTGTTGAATGGTAAAGGAGGCATAAATAAAAAGTGATAAACAACAGATGTTATCATATCTAGTACCACTAACTCTTTAATTATAAAATTTCCATCATTACCACGGAATGCTTGAAACTCTATGATACCTTGCTTTACTTCCATTAATTCTATCTTCTTAGAGAATGAAACTTGTTTATCCATGATGACGTTCAGTAGGCAACTGGTATGTTAATCCAGATTGACAACCTTTTATACCCCCAATATTCTTCTTTTTACTTACAATATTCTTTATTTGTTCAATTTGTTGCCGATTGTTGATTGTTGAAACTTGATTCGTTTTCCTTGGTTTCTTGCTTTTCTTCATCTAAATTAAAGTTGGTTTGATAGTGGTGTAACTGTCTCCACATATCTACTTCATGTGGTATCCTATTGAAGATTGAAGTATCTACTGGACCATATAGGATTGGAACATATGGTTGTTTATCCAATGCATCAATTAAATAGTCTTTGATAATTGCACTTGAGAATATTAGCTGTTTTAAATATCTTGTTATAGGACCAGTAGCACAAGTTAAAGTGTAAAACTCTTCTTTAGTCAAATGTATTTTTATATTATATTTAGTTAAATCTCTAAATCGAACTAGTTGTTGACCACGTTGTTTAACAATATCGATTTCAATATTTGATTCCAACAAACCTAGTTTTGTTTTTCTTCCAAATGTATTGTTACTCAGATAACATTCCAAAAGATGTATATGTTTCATAAAAGATTCCCAAGAAGTTTCAGTGAAGGTTACCATTTTAGATCCATGATTTAAAATAACAGTAGGAGAGTAATCCAATGATTTCATCACTCCAGCAGATACAGTCTTTGTCATACAAGAAGAAATAGGATAAAATATTCGAAGAAATACTTCCGTTAAGATGTTGGTGGAAATGTTATCTTCAATTTTTCTTTTCTTTGTTTCTTTTTCAACTTCCTCTTCTTCTGTCTTTTTATGTTTAAACTTGAGGAACTCATCCATTTCCTGTTCAACTTGTCTTTCTATATCCAAACTATTGTCAGCCATAAAAGGTGTAGTTTCTTCATTAGCAGTTGATGTAGTAGAACTCATCTTGCGGACGATGTTACCCATACGACAATCAAAGATGAAATGAATTTCCAGCTCTTTTTTCTCGCTTTTATACTCGCAGATGACCTAGATATTGTTGATTTTTTGTAAAAACCTTACAAATTGTGCAGATGTTGTATTAATCCTTCTTAAAGTACATTCTTCACGATTCCTGTTAGCGGTGTGTAAGTAACTATTTTGTCATGTAGAATTAAACAGTATGCTGAAGTTCCATCTGGTATTTTATCTTCAAATTCCATTTCAACTTTTATATCTACACTTGAAGATTTTACAGATTCATTTTGTTTTGAACAATCGATTACAACAATTGGAGCTTTTGAATAAAATTGTTCTGGTGATAAAAGTGGTGTATTCGTCTTACCATAATATGATGATTGAAATCTTGCATACATGTCATATAGAATGGAATAACGTTTCTTGTCAAATGAAACATTTAAACTGTCATATGGAAAGAACTGAGAGTTTAAAAAAACTTTGCAATTCTTTATCTTGCAATGGTCAAATTGACCAGCGTGCGCGGTTATAACATCTTTTCGTTTAGTCTGAAAACCGACTATTATGTACCTTGCCCGTTCTAAATAAGTAGAGGTTTTAACAGTCCATGTTTGTCTTTCTGTTTGAGGCAATATGGGGTATTCATGAAATTCCCAACTCCTAAATGGTATTACAATATCACGGTCAGATTTTAATTTTTTCAATAATATTACTCGATGTTCATCTGCCAATCTGACATGAGGTACTCTCCATACAACTTTATCCAATTGAAGTTGCCATTCCAAATCGGCATCTTTAGTTCCACTTGGCGCTTGTATTACATCCTTATTTGTTGAAGATCTGAGCAGTACCAGTTCTTGCTTTACATTTATTATTATTCTCTTGTAATCTTCTGCGAATCCCAAAAGCAATCGTAAAGGTACATTAAAATCAAAGTAACCTTTTGAATTAGGAGTAATAGTGTCTTTATCAGGAGTCACCCATCCAGCCGAGATTAAAGAATTTTTTTCATTGGGTGTTATTGAAGTCAATCCTTTTAAAGTTGTTGATATACCAACTTTTTTTGTTGAATCAATTGTTACTCCAGATATCTCATATCTAATTTCATCAAACAGATATGCCATAGGGTTATTTATAAAAGGAACAGTTGAACCAGACTTTCCATCCAATGTTGTTACTCTTCCTTCGATATATAAATAACTTTCACATGGTAATGTGTAGATATCTTGTTGTTGAATGGGAATTCTTATTTCATCATTATTATTTAATTTTGATGAAGTGTAAGGGTTGTGAGTGTGATATTCCTTCTCCCATAGGGTTTCGTCGAATGTCGGTCCTTGCGCTATATCCAGTATATCCATGGTTGGCAAGTTTTAGTCCGATCTTTTGTAGGAAGCGTATGTTGTCCGGTGTTAACTCGTCGAATGTTGAGGAGCTACTGAGCTCCCGACTCTTCCGTTGTGGTTTAAATGATAATCCCATGTTGACTTTATGTTGCCGCTCTGATATGTAACCGTATAGTTATTGTTTCTCCTCTAAAATCAACACTAATACCGTCTTGATCCAATATGTTCAGTACGATGTCTGAAATGAAACTGGTGTTTAACGGTAGGTATATCAGGTTTTGTGGCTTCTCAACTATTTTAAAACCAGGAGCTACTGTCGGGTAAAATGTGTGTAATATATGTTGATTTACTCCATCTCTATATGATCCGTGTATAATATTACACGTTACATCAATACTGTTCACCTTTAATATTGTTACTGTTGTATCGCCAGTATAATCATTTCCAGGAGCTAAAATTCCTTTCTTTTTTGAAAATCCGAGCAAATTGCCGATTGAGTGGTCTAAGCTAAAATCTATATAATACTTTGAAGTTATTTCTGCTTTTAATGTATTATTATTACCTTTTATAGAAATATTTTCTTCTCCAAGTTTCTTTTGTAATACTTGGTTTATATCGTCTATTTCATATGCTCCTGTAGATAATGGAATTATTTTTAATTGTGAATAATTTCCTTTTTCATCTTTACTCTCATAATAATGTAGTAAATTATTTTTTCCTTCTGTAACATTGGGAATTGAATTGTATGTAGTCAAATCCAATAATGCTGCTTCCCATAGTTTATCCGTAGATAAACGTAACGCTGGGAAAAGTGTACTTTTTAATGTTGACGAATTTCCACTCAGCGATACTGTATACGATGACATCTTAAAGCTGACTGACGCTCTTCGCTAGGAACTCTAAACATAAATGTCCGCATATTTCCGTATTGCTAGGTTGCTCTCTTTTGTAGTTGTAGAATATATTCTTGGAGTCCCGAAAATAATGTTGAAGTTCTTTTGGTGGCGGTAAATTTCCAAAACTATCAAAGTAGTAAACATTTTCTCCAAGTTTTTTATAACATACCCAATGAGTACCTGGTCCATAATTAGAGTCTAAATTTACTATTCCAGTTTCATTTTTCCACACTCTATTTGGTAATGTATCTTTCATAAAAACTCCTCTGAAGAATGGTATTCTTAAACATTTCACATATTTTGACAATTGATAGTTTGTTAATGCTTCATTTGGAATTATCAATTTATTTTTCTTATTTAATACACACGGTACGGTCTTAAGTAAAGACCCGATCCGTTTTTTACCATTGACCATATGGATGTTTTCTTGACTTTCCTTTTAGGGTTAGTGCGATGTTTTCTTTTGATGTTCCCGCCTCTTTTTGCAGCTTCTTTTTTACTAGGTTTTTTCCCGCGTCGTCTGCCACCACCAAACTTAGCTTTCGTCTTCATGGCTGTTGTCACTGCCCAAGCTGCTGCTTTTTCCGCAATACTGGCGTCACTTGATTTAACCCTTTGCCAAGCTTTTTCCGCTAGCGCTCTATCCGCTATTGATCTATTTGTTGAATCTGCAAACTTGGAATACGCTATATCGTGTTCTTTGCAAGCTTGATCTAATTTATTAATTCCAGGATCTCCTCTTGCTAAACGTTTTGCCAACTTAGTTCCGGGTCCACAATATTGATAGCCTCCGGGCAGATGAAATTCGTATGGTAAAGCGTCTATTGCTCGATTTAGAACAGCACCAACAGGAATCCGTCTGAGCAGGGAAAACGCAGCTGATGTTATACCACGTCCTTTCTTAACGCTGTCTTGACGACGACTGAGCGGTGCGGTCTTCATTATGTCGTCTTATATAACCAGCGTGTTTACTCCACGAGCTGCTTTACATAAATGGATAACTCGTGCACAATGTTTTATATTTAAATATTTAATTATTCAAATTAATTATATACTGATTTATGATTCTATTTTTAATCCAAGCTTCTCGTTCATCGGGTTGAATCATCACATGACTCGTTGTACTAGCTATATGATTGTGGGTATCGATAAGTAAATTGCCCACTATTCTTATTAAACAATCTAAAGTTACAGCATCTTTCGGATGTTGAGGATCATGTAACTGCATAATACGTTTATCATTACACGTGTAAGCGGTCGAATCACTTTTCGATGTTGTTATGACTTGTCCAATAGTAGCAGCATCATTTAAATCTTCTCCTGGTAAAATATTAATTATTTTCTTCATTTTTGCATCATATTTGGTCCCAAAGTGTTTATCCCAAGTTATTGTTTGTTTCATTGTAACACAATCATTTGCTTCGTAACCAGGATAAATATCTTTTATTCTTCTATTACGACCATTGTATGTACCTAATGTACCACCAGTAGCAATTAATGTTTGCACCATTAGAGGTACATCTGTATCTTTTATACCAAATCTTCCATTTGTTATTGTTTTACGTCCTGCATCCCATTCATCATTTTTTCCTTGCATTAAATCAAACTTTTCATTTCCATGTATAAATGTATCTCCTCGCTTTAGCACGGCATCTTCATGTTTTACAAAATTCGATGTTCCCCTTTTTAATTCTTTAGATAGTTGTTCCATAGTAACAGCGTCTTTTGGTTGAGAACCGAACTTTACATTTGACAACACTTTCCCATAACAATCGATTTCATCACCATCTTGTAAAATACAGTTGTCCTTGATGTATTTCAGGTTTACAGCATCGCCGTCTTCCTTTGGGTATCCAATGTCATTTATAATAAACTTATAAAAAGAAAATCCTCGTTGAGTCTTTTCCGGTATTATAGAATGTAAATATTCTTTATTAACTGAATCTTTATCATTTTTTGGATTTGCCACATTGGTTATCCTATGATTTCCAGCATCATATGTTTGTCCATCTTTTAAATTATTACCCCACTGCAATTTTAAAGTATTTAAAAGTTCAGATGATAAATACTCTTTATTAATTGCATCAGAACTGTCAGTTGGTTTACCAACATTAATTATTCTATGTGATTTGACATCGTAAGTATTTTTGTCTAATTTCAATGATGTTGAAGTTGCTTCTTTTACTGTCTTTAAATTCGCTCCATCAGTATCTTCTTCTGGGTCTTTAATAAATTTTAAACGTTTGTTACTCATATCATAGTCACCTTCAGGTGTTTGCGGCAATCCACTTCTTTTTCTGTTTTCTCCTCCTTGTACTCCTAGCCCGGAGTACCGTCCGAACTTGTCGACACTCATGATTGAACTGATCCACTGTATACTCACAGCTCTCTTATATATCCATAATGATTTATACAACTATTCCACGATTTCGAAGTTCGTCAACTAAAGCCACCCATTCATTATTTAAACCTGTATGACCAGCTTCCATGGCTTCATGTAATAGTCTCATTCTATCGACCAATTTGTTTATATCATTATAGTAAATCACATTTGTATTATATAGGTTTTTCATTAAACCTTTACCAGACGTTGAAGATTCTCCTTTTTTCTTTTTACCATATTCATCCATAAGTGATAAGTCCATAAGTGATAAAGATTTCCTCTTTAGCGGTTTCTTCAAAGCAGGCACAGTTCGTAATGTTGGTAGTTTTCTCAGGGGAAACAATCTTTTTATTACAACTGAATATTTAGTTGCGCGTGTTCTATTTATCATTGAATCTTTGGAGTAATTCTTCTTATGAGCATTAGTATTTTGCAAAATTTCTTTAAAAGTATTTAAATCTTGTAGTGTATATTTTATAGGTATATTTTTAAAAATCAGTTCAAATAATCCTTTTGTTCCTTTATATTTATGCTCACCAATAACAATGTCATCATCTTCAGTCAAATATACTTTTGAATCTCCTATTTTTAATTCATTTCCATCAATTCTCGCTCCATATACATGTGACTTGTGTAGTTTTGGGTTAGCTTTTATTTCATGTAACATCTTCATGATATACTTTCTTCCAAGAGGTCCTTGTTGCAATATATCACTACTTAATTTTGTTAGATTTGGAATTGATTGTTCTGCTTCAGGTATATGTTGTTCTTCTTCTTCTTCTTTTTGAACATTTATTTCTGGTTCTTCTTGTCTTGTTTCTTCTCCTTTTTGAGAAACTTCACTATCACTTGTGTAAGAATCATCATCTTCTTCCTTTTTTAAAGTCTTTACTTCAAATTTAGAAACAGGTAGTAAAACATCTCCTTCAAAATGAGGTTTACCAATTGTTTCTGTTATCTGTTTTAAAGGTTCTGTAATAGGCTTAAATGTAGTCTCCAGAAATTCTTCTCTTTCATTCAAACCCATTCTTAATGCTCGATTTTTAAGTCTAATCGAGTCACTCAGTGATTTTATTTCTTTTAATAGTTTTTCTTGGTTCACCATGTTTACGCAGCGAGGTCCAATCTATTACTAAACGTATCATCAATCGTTCAATGAATTAATACAAATTTATCCAATCCTATACGATATCTTCCATTTTTTATAGCTTCTTCTTTCATAATAACAAGAAATCCATATTTTTCAGCCCATGCTTTGCCACACATTTCTTTAAATTTATCAAATGACATGTCTGCATTCACATGATCATAATATATGTGCTTTAAATTTGTTTCATCTTGCTTAAAGATAATTAGTAGATTTGCATTATCTCTTATTAGTTGTTTTGGAATTTTACTGTAAGTTTGACCAATATAAATGCTATCAATATTGTAATGTCTTCCCATGGCAAAATAACTTCTAATAGTGTCGTGATTTTCACAAGATACATCATCAAATATAAATATAGAAAATGGTTTAGCCTCGTTTGGCTCCATTATAGTTTCACTAGCATTAAACTTGTAAAAATTAACTTCAGGCACACTTGCGAGTACCTTATCCAATAATTGGTATTTGGGTTGTTGCAAAGATTTGGAAAAGATATAAATGTTGTTGAAACGTAATCCCTTAGGATTTGTTATTAAATTAAAAACCACATTTGTCTTTCCACAATTTGATGGTCCAGTTATTAAACATCTTATTGTGTTTGGAAGTAATTCACCATGTTTTCCATGATTTAACTTGTCGTTGTCAACTGTTAACTCATCAATATTATCAATAAAAAATCGATCCTTTTGCTGCACAATCTCCATCTTGTGTAAAGGTTAAACATGTAATGACTTCATAAATTGCTACACTAAGTCTTTTGTAGGGATCCAAGAGTCTTCACTTTTATCAAATCCCAACCAACGTACTTTCACCTTATCCTTTTTTCTTTGTAAAATTTTTTCAACAAGATATACATCGCCAACTGATGATTTTAGCAATTCATGTCCGTAGAATCCACCTTCAAGCAATTCACCCTTGTTGTCCTTTAAAATGTAGGTTTCAGGTATTGTTGGTTGCACTTTATAGATTGTAAATACTTCATTAGTCCAGTTTGGCAGATACCTTTTGCTAAATAATCCTTTGTACTTACTTATACGAACTTTATCATCAACTTTAAATGTTTTGGGCTGCATTTTTTCACGTTTAGGAGTAGTATTATTTTTAATACGTTTTAATACCATTTTAGCATTGGCACTATTTACTTCATTAGGCTTCATACCAATGGTTCGATGATACTTATTGTTATATTCTTTTATAAGTTGTGGTAATATATCATACCAAATATATGATCCTCGTTTGGAAAATGTTTTATACATTGCTCCTTTTAACGTTCTGTTAAATCTTTCTATTATTGAAGCTTTAACTTCAGAATTTGTAGAATAATGATTTATTTTATACTTCTTCATTAAAGCTGCAAAGTCTTTGTTAAAATATTCTTTTCCATCATCAGTTTGTAGATGTTTGATGTTGAAATTATTTCTTAGTATAGCCATTTCCATAGCTTTTGTAACACTTTTACCAGTCTTGTCCTTTAGCGGTAAAGCATCAGCCACTTTAGTAAAACAGTCTATAATCGCTAAAATGTATTTGAATCCTTTATTTAATTTACTATGTGGTATCATTTCAATAAGATCGGCTTGGAAAAGATCATTCATTCCTTTTATAATTGTATTTCTTCTAGGAAATTTTCTTCTTGCCGGCTTATGAAGTTCATTTACAATCTTGTTCCTTAAATCTTCCATCTTCAGTTGTGTCTTCCACACCGCTTGTAAAAATACTGATCTCTAAAATGGTTTATCCTCTTTTATATGGTTAGATTATAGGTCAAGGCCATATTACATTGGTGTAAAAAAGAGGGAACATGACATTGAGCTTATCATGTCCCCTCTTCTTTACGGAAAGGAAGAAGGTAAAGGACGAAGAATAGGTTTATTGGTCGATAGGGTATAAGGAGTAATGTCCAAATGGTAAAGTTTTTATATTATCTTCCAGGATGTACCTCTTATCATCCTTACAACTCAAAGCCCATTTGGTTTGCTTTACACTGAAGAGACGATGGTTGAAGCTTCTTATGGTGTTAAATGTTGCTGTTGTCTCAACATTTTCAAATAAGCATCTCTTGTATTCTTCAAACTGTACATTCTTCTTCAGGTATGAGGTTTTTATACCTTTGGCCTTCTTCACGATTTCATGTTCTCTTTTTTCATTTTTGTACAATTTAAATGAATACAATTTAGACATTAAAGCAACAACCTCTTCCATTGGCACGCTATTTGTTTCGTCTTTGAACTTTCCCAATACCTTTTTATTTTTACCATTGTCGTAGTTGGGATGGTCTTGTGGATAATCAGAAAAGTCAAAGTCGTTATTGTAGATAAAACAGCGTAGGTCTTCATACATATCTTCAGTTCTTATCCAATAAATAAAAGCGTCCGTATCCATGTATACAATGCCGATGTTTTCTCTTCCATAAAATTTAACCATCTTGTTGTAATGGAAGTCATACATGTGGGTCTTTGAAATATCTAGAATAGACATCCCCACATATAAAGGACGATCCATTGTAATTGAAATTTTGTTCATGGAAACAGCTACAAGATTTTCGTTGATTATTATGGATGATCCGAAGTTAGGTTTTTGTACCAGCTTTTGTAGTTTCACCGGATCACTAACTAGTTTTACATTCTTATGCTTTCTTTTGTTTTCCAGTGTCTTGCCAAATATCGCATTATTCATCAATTTAAAAAAGTCCTTTTGAAAATTAGATGTAGCTGCAGTTCTTCTTTTTGTGTTGTTGTCAATGTATGACTTTAACCAACAGGATTGAGAAAATTGTAAAGCTCTATTAATTTTTGTTATTCTCAATCCTAATTCTAGGGCTTGTTGTATTACCCAATAATGAGCAACATATCTTGATTTGTTGGTTAAAGTCATCATTAATTTAGGCCATCTGCCGGTTGGTGATATTTCCGTCTTAGCCAGTAGAGGTAAATCATAATGGTGGTCATGCAAATGTTCAGGGTACTCAATGTCTACATCCAAAATATAACCAGTGTCTCCATGTTTCGCTATATTCATGATGTTTCCAATAGAATCAGGGTCTACCCATTTGAAGTTGCCATATGGGAGAGGATTCGACATGGCCCATCCATAAAGGTTATTTGCATCAAAATAACCTAAATATGTACTTGGTTTTGATGCATCAAAATTGGGCAAATGTTTGTTATTTGCTTTTACATGTCGTGTTACGCTTTGAGTTAGTCCCCCTCGAACACCTGATTCCAACATCAGCACCATGTCTATATCTGTAAGAAGTTGGAGTTTACATTTTGTTTCCTTTAACATTGCTTGCCAAGCTAGTCCAGGTGATGTACAAGAATGCAGAGGGTCTAATCCATATGCCTTAAAACATGTATTTCTAAACTCTTCCATTATATCACAAAGTAAAGTTACATCTAGTTTTACATAAAAGTCCGAATATTCTCCAAGTGTTTTAAATCCTAATTCATTCCATACTCTACACGCATGTTCATAATCTTCATGGGATATATCTGTGTCATATAGTTTACTTTTAAATTCTTCTTTTGGTGGAAGGGATGTTTCATTAAATCTTTCTAAGCTATCTATATAATCATACGGGAAAACACCTTTGCGAAGAACTAAATTAACCTTGTCATTACTTACAATCTTCTTAGTTTCTATTAAATCTTCTGTTCTCAGGTTTTCAGAAAGCTTCATTAAACTAGATGGCATAAAACGGTAAGAATCTAAAAACCGAAGCTTTATATTTCCAACTTTTTTAGTAAAACTTATAAACTTCTCCGTGGTTTCAGCTATGACATCAATTTCTCCATTATCTCTTCCTAATTCCGGAATGATAAAATGCGCATCATAAGCACTAAGGTTATGTAATATTACAGGTATATTTGTAGGGATCTTGTAATTGATATTACAGCTGTTACATGCAGCACCTCTATAATACCCTGTCAGATGGTCATGATCATGAACCTTGTGATTTTCCACAGTAAATTCATTTCTACATAGATAACAATGAGTTGCATTTTCATGTTGAATCTCTTCTTCTTCATCCAAAGGTATCATCGGTATAATATCACTGTACAATCTTTCAACACTTTCCGCTATTATATACAACTGATCAAGGAATATTTTAGAAGCATTAACACCACGATAGACAATAGGTTTTGAAGTTAAATTAAATCTATTTAGATGTTCTTCAGAAAGAATAGATTTAACCATTAAACAAAAACTGTTTGGATCATGTATCTGATACTTAACACTTTTCCTTGCTACATCACCATCATTATTTTCAATAGGCACTAGTGTCGATTCAAAATCAGCATAGACAACAATGGGAATCCGATATTGATGGGAGATTTTCTCAAATTTTAACTCTGCTTTACTTGAACATGGTAAGATAATTTTTGCTTCATAATTGTTGTTACATAGTTTTTTATGCTCTTGTAACCATTCATTTCCTTCTCTTCTTTCTTCATGAAAATTAAAGCATCTTTTGCAAACTATCTTCTTATGTCTAGTTTTACATAGTTGATTACTTACAAGAGTTTCAAATTTTTTAATCCATACATAGTGGGAAACATCACCTGTTGTAAGTAGTAATAAGTCTGTATGATCTGGGAGTTCATTCTTCACCACACGCAATGGGTACACTTTATTCGAACCGTCTAAACCAAAAACATTAACAGATGTTCCAGGGTTTTGTTTTTCGAACTTTGGGATGTCCTTCAAAGCCACTGGGTAAGTCAATCCTTGGAAATTATATCTATATCTGTGTGTTTCATATTCTTCACTGGGTCTAACTGCATGGTTAGGTGGTACAAATTTTGCCGTCATTGCATATCTAAAACATTCCATATCTTCATTTTGAACATTTATACATGATTTGGTGTCTGAAATTTTCTTTGGGAGTGGAATATAACTGCTACCCCTTAATCCATAGCCGTGTTTATGAACTCTAATATCCATACCCTCAATACTAACCAAACTCCAACCAGATCCTCTTCCTTCATGTTCTTGAATTTTTGTTAATATTTCTTCCAAACAATCTTCAACTATTGAATTAATATCTGAACTTGCCATGATGGTCTGGTTTTTTGTCATGAATCCTCTTGGTGACATTTCTCCTTCTACATTAGTAAACATAGCATTTAATAATATGCCAAATTTAATAAAGTTTAGTCTTCCTAATTCTTCTGTGAGTGTTTTACTTACAATTGTTCTTACTTCTTTAAAAAACTGATCCAATTCCAAATTTTCATTTTGAATTTTGTGGTGCATTACTACTCTACCTTCTAAAGCAAATACTTTTAAACACGGTATTTCATTAGATGGTCCTGCTAATGGTTCTTCTTCTTGTTGTTCTTCTTTTGGTTCTTCTTCTTCATATAGTTTTAAATCTTTATATTCTGTTTCTGTTACATCTTCATTATTATTATGGAATAATTCTTTATGTATTTCTAGTAGAATATTATCATGAAAAGTTTCTGAGCAAATTTCACATTGATGCAATATTTCATTAGATGGTCCTGCTAATGGTTCTTCTTCTTGTTGTTCTTCTTTTGGTTCTTCTTCTTCATATAGTTTTAAATCTTCATATTCTGTTTCTGTTACATCTTCATTATTATTATGAAATAATTCTTTATGTATTTCTAGTAGAATATTATCATGAAAAGTTTCTGAGCAAATTTCACATTGATGCATCGTGTTGATGTTTACTCTTTGAAATTTAGCACGGAAATGAAATGCTTCTCCCTTCTATTCCCTTTATATAATGCTTCCCCCACCACATTTGTAAGGTTTTTTTTTTTTTTAGTGAAATGTTAGAATTAGTAGTTTAACACTAAAGCTGAAAAGTAATGATTAAAGCCTATATTTTCTTCCAATTGCAAATACTCCACATATGCCTCCGCCCACAGCCATAACAGATCTATGTTTCTCCAATATACACCAAAGGTGTGTCTATCATCTACCAAAATTGGAGATTCTATGTTTACTAATCTTCCATTTTCTATCCATGTCACAACTTCAATTAAAAACCTTCCTATAATATCCATTGGTAATTTGAATCCACAAATATTCTTGTTACAACATTTTCACTTAACAAAGGCACTTCAATTTCTTCAATTTCTTCATCATTTTCTTCATCCACCTCCAATACTCCTTCAACTTTTGTACATTTGTTATAAAATATTGAAGCATCTTGGGGAGACATGTTCACTCTAGCTATTATAGGTGAAGAATGTTCTCAACACAAACCACACTACTCTTATATCACCATGTTATTGAGTGGGGTGGGGGTGTTTTTTATGGTACAATTTTAGTAAAAGAAAATAATACAATTCTGTCTTGACCACAATATTGCTCTTAATTAGAGCTTTTCATTGATGTATGACTTGCCCTATTACGGCAAACCATTCTTGAATTATTAGCCATTTTCTAATCCGAATTATTGTCCGGGGGGGGGGGGGGGCTCGTCAAGTTCAAGTTCAAGGTCAAGGTCACCAAGGCCAAGTTCACTGTCGGGGGGGGGGGGGGGGGGGCTTGTCAAGTTCAAGTTCAAGGTCAAGGTCACCAAGGCCAAGTTCACTGTCGGGGGGGGGGGGGTTAATTAACCTAATTGAGGTCAAGGTCACCAAAAAATTATAATTTACCAAAGTGATGGGGACGGCCGGAGCCATCCCCACCACTCTGTTTGCCTAACACTTCCCCAAATCCCAACCCGCTATAGTTACGTCTTGCAAGGGATCCCAATTTTTGGCCCGCACGCACGTGGCGATCCAGTTTGGTGGGCTGTGATACGGGCGGCCGGCCTCGGGCCTGGGCACTGGACCTGACCATTCCAATTTTACAATAGGGAGTCTGGAACAGTTAATGCAAGACGCAACTCTAACCTCCCACCCTTAATCTAAACCCACCCAAATATAATTATTTCCTAATAAAAAATTAAAAATTTAAAAAAAAAAATAAAAATATGCGCTGCCTATGGCACAACACGCATGTCCCACCCATATTTAATGAAGTTCAACAGAACTTCTATAATTTAAATTTAAATTTAATCTACCCTCCTAACAGCTAGCTGTGAAAGGTTATTAGTACACACACACATACAATAATTATACCAAAACTCAACATCAAAAACACATTTTCCAAACATCAACAATACCATAACACCTTAATGCTAACATCGCAATGCGCAAATTAAAACTAACACAACTTAAAACTAAAAATAACATTTTGCACACACACACACACACACACACACACACACACAAGTATTAATATTAAAACCCTAACAGCAAGAATAACTCAAATATATATCGGCCGCTTATATATTTGAGGTACCCTCTGAGTTCGGAACAACCATCGCGTCCGACGATTTGTTCCGAACTAACTCAGCGATAGTCGCCAAAAAGGTTCTCGGCTCACAAAGTGGTGGGGAGAGCCGTAGGGGTTTAAGGGGGATAGAACGTCCAACGTCAGTGGAAATTTCCAATGATCTATTCGTCACATGTAGGTCGCCGCTAATGCAGGTGGAGCGTTGTACCTTGCAATTAACGTTAGGCAACACCTGGTTTAATCCGCCGTTGAGCTTCACTGAGGCTTTCCCCATCGCGTAACACCATAATTGTTGCCTGTTATTATTTGAGTAATGGCAAAAAATTATCTGTCCTCTTTTGCCACTTAACTATAGTTATTAAACTATTGGCAATATTAAAGCTAAATTGGTGTTATATAAATGTAACCACTATCAACCTAATTCATTTTGATAAGTGAAAGTGACGGGGGGGGGGGGGGGGTCAACACTTTTTTCTTGGGGGGGGGGGGTCAAGTTCAACATAATCGCTATCTGTGCTTATATAAGCCGCAACGCGGTCGCGCGTCTGCCATTCACTCCCCAGGTACCGCAGCTGAAACAACTAATCTGTAAGTCTCTACCACCTAGTAATGTAACATATGCTTTGTTTTAACTTACACCTGTTAAGCTTGCTATTTTTTTTTTTTATGTAATTTATTTCTTAACATATAAAAATGCACTTTTATTTTATATATAATATATCAAATAATCTCGCGTTACTATTTTTATTTTAGTTTATACTTATTATACAAGTTAACCCCTACAGAATAATTAACTAACTTCTGCTGCTAGACTAAACTACTTAGACTATAAACAGTTAACGCCCATATATTAATATATAATTATTACACTGCAAGTTTTACCTGTACAAATGCTAGATGTAATTGCGATTAATCGTCTACGACACAGTTCTTAAACCCTTATAAAATAATTAACTAACTTCTACCACTAGCGGTAATTTTACAAAAATTTATTAACTATTTCTTTCCTCCTACTAGAACCTTTCGCGACGCTGCCGCCCCGACAAAGAACTGAAATCTCCGAAGTTCTTCCCTTTTATCTCATTCTCTTAGGGGAGGGGGTTAAGGGGGGTTCACACAACCCTTTATAAGCGGCATTGTTACCTCGCGCATGCGCCATTATAATGGCGATAGGGCAACAGTAAACATCTATCCGTAAGTCTCTAAGACTATCAAACATTTTTTAACTTACTCTTTTTACTCTAACATATGTTTGCGCTTATTATGCTAATTAGTCTCTATATATTCAGACACACTCGCGGGCACCACTCATATACTCGCTGAATTTTGGAGAGTACACATCTCCCCTTTGAATATTATTATGGATTCACACACTTTACATTTAAAACTTTTGCGTACGAAACACATTTTACAGAAACAATCTAACTCCACAATTTCAAAACCGCATACTACATTGAGTAAGCTTAAAAAATACTTCAGTTTTCACCCGTTGTACTTTGTAAAATCCAACCTTTGTAATACTTGTTCTACTGATTCTATTTTACACTCTGTCTTAACTGAAATGCTGAAATATCAAAATTTCAATCTTGTTACACCTATTGACGATCCTATCCAATTATTCTTATTCACTATATTACCAGGTTTATATAATCATTCTTCCTCAAACACATGTCTTGTTCTGCTCTATCAACTCACACTGTAACCACCTAGAACCTCTCCTTTTTTGCAATTATGGACACACAGCGGGATTCACCCATACAGAGTAATAAAATAACTATTACCGCTGCAAATAATGACAAAGCAATTCTCCAATTACTGATGAGTTTTTATTAAATAAATATATTTTTAAAAACCCCCTCCGGATGACCTTGACCCACTTCCAAAACCCACCCATCACTGTCAAAAAAACCCCAGCCGCTACTACCCCTACAACAGTTACAACCGCTGACCTTGACCTGGACCAGGAGTGGGCAAACCCCACTACTAACAGTAAAACTTAGAAACGTGTAATTTTCACATGATGTTCAGTAAATAGTCTTCTTTCAATAGATGTGTTTTTAAGGCCGCACTTCGAATAACATAAAAAGTAGTTAGCTTAGTAAGTAAAATTAAGTTATTTCGTTATAATGTTTACCAATGGTTAAGTTATTTACGTTAATGTTTAACAATGGTCTTATGAAGTACAAAACTAAAAAAAGAAATAATGAAGAAGCTGACTCAACCGTCAAAGTACAAACCAAGTGTCCAAGTTAACATGTGGTTTGGCATTGTAGTTACTTAATTGCCGGATGGTACACTATAATAAAAACGATAATATTTTTATTGTACTTTGTATTGGTAATTATGAATATTTAGTTAAATAAAGTAAAGTAAATGTATAATACAACTAAGCACTTTTTAGAGTTGCAATTGAATTAAAAACTTAAGAAATAGTAACAATAATGAAATCATCTGTTACAAAGAATTAGAACATCTGATCCGACAATAAACAAACCAGAGTGCAGCATCCGCAACGATAGTCCTACATTAAAACAGTCTGGAAGGCCGAGTCTCATCACTTGGTGCCGACGCACGTGATTTTATTATACCATAATGGCCAGTTTTTGTTTATTGAAATGTACCGTGTCCGTGTTGGAGTCTGTGTCTCTATTTAATTTTAATGCTAAGACAACTTCACTATTGAAGGATTAATGTAATTGTAACTGTAAACACTTTATAATGGATCAAAAAGACCTGAAACCATGGTAGTGAAACTATAACTCCTCCGGATCACTAGACAGAGCAGAAATATTGTAAACCACTCTTTTTCTATAGGTTCACTACATGTGATTTACATAACATGTGCGCCAGGCCTATACGTGATCTAGTGGCTAATCCATGATGAAATGTACAGTATTAATAACATTTTAAAATATTAACCTACCTACCTATTACCGACTTAGTAAACTGTATATTAAAGTTAAAAGTGTTAACACGAGAGTGTACCATTGTAATACGAAATAAAGATAATGAAAATTTAGATAGCAACAGTGACAAGCCTATAAAAACGAACCAAATTTTTTAAGGTTATAGTGTATGCATTGTACTTCACGATGCAAAAGAAATTCTCATTAAATATTAATGATATAAGAGCAATGAAAGTTGGTACATTGGCCAAACTGTTGTTCGTAATAAAATTTATTGGCGATTTAGTATTGTTTTCCAAAGCGATGGGTGAAGAAATGACATGAAACTGCTATTTTTAACGCTTAAATTTCAAAAACTTCTCGGGGAGGACCCCCGAACCCCCCGCCTGTCTGGCCCGCAGATCGGGGGGAGGGGGTGGCGCAGACCCCCCCGGTTAGCCCCCCCCCCCTTACTAATGTTCTAGATCCGCCACTGTAATAAGGTATTACAACGTGTTAAATGTTACATAGGTAGAAATTTTAACGTGTTTAAAAAATGTTTGGTTGGGAAGCATTGAAATGTTTCCCGAATGTTTTACTCATAAGATCCTCAACGAAGGCTTCTTCGACTACATTGGCGTCTAAAAAACTGAGGCCCAATACCCATTGCAGCCATTTATCGCAGTCTGTGTTGTCTCTGTAGTGGGTCGAAATAGGCTTTGGTTTCGGGGCAAACGGCCTGGCGGGCTTTGCGGCGTCGGTGCACCGCAGAGGGACCGGCAAAACTGACCGTAAACTGACTGCGCAATGAAGGTACGCCCGGGAAAAAGGGGTAAGCGGATGGTGGAAGTGGAGCTTCACAAAGAATCGGGTTTTAGGAAAGTTCCAACGTTCCATGTTCCATGCGGAGAGGTGAACTTCTGCCTCACCCACAGTTATTAACGGCCCATTGAACGTCCGCCTGTACCTCCATAGCATGGGTAGGTTAGCTCACCCAAATGAAGGTACTGCGGAAACAATGAATATTACAGACATAAAGTTTTCTTTGTCTTAATAACCTTTTGAAGAAGAAAGAATTGCTCTCACGGCTCTCTCACCTGGAAACATAAAATTTGCTTAAGTACAATATCAATGGAAAGACAGTAGTGAATTTTTTTTGTCCATAACGCGGCAGAAAAGGAGTGACGGTTGTTTCAAATGATCTAATATTAAAAGTAGCTTGAAGTTTGACGAACACAAATGAAGACCGATCAAAACCGGCCACATAAAGGGGTGGGAATGAGCAGACGCTCGGGTAGTGGTGACAGTGTAAGCCAGGCACGCTTGGCCCAGTGTGTAGGATCAATTCCACAGCTCTATGCTCATTAATGGAAATTGGAACCTGGTCACCGTCTTTGAACGGTGTGGAGGATGCACTATACTGAACATGCCCTTTTTCAGGTCTTAATCGCATACAAAAAAATCTGCTTAAGCTTGTTTATGCCTAAGTAGTTTTATCACTGTTTTATCAACTTTAATCACATCTTGATCTTGTGTGTATAGTGTCAAATATCACAACTGATAACATATTTTCTAGTTTATATTCGGCTAGAAGTTTATCATTGGGGTTGTATTATCTTCATTAGTCATACAAATGGCCCACTCTTTACTAATGTATACATACTTTAATGGATTTGTACTTGAACGTACGTTGGGAATAGAATATTCTATGTGAATTGCTGGAATGGTATACATTTAGGGATCTGCAAAAAATAGCAATTAAAAAGAGTTATTAATGAGTAAATGCCTTCTTTTCCAAGCCTTTTTTTATCTCGAAAATAATCAGTTTTCCATACTATTTATTTAAAAAATAGCTTCCGATCTACTTATGTAATACGATGTAATAGGCTTCAACTTTATAAATATTACAAAAGTTTATTTAGTTATTTATTGTAATTGCAATTAAATTGTAAGATGAGGGCTAAATAAATATACATATTTTGATAATCCGTCTATTTTGTACATGTCTAACTCTTTAAAAATGTGCAGACTTACCTAACATTGTAAAAAATTATTTTCTCCTTACATAAATAAAACAAACTTAGTCTTCTAGTACAAATATTACTCGTACAAAACAAAGGTGCAAAAGTCTAGGACAAACCATGCTGTACAAGTCAACATAATATTAACAACCACAACGACTACAATCGCTAACATAGACTAGACACCTTAGTGCTGTAAGCACAGGAAAACCGCTCAAACATCCATACAACTATTGGTCTTTAAGGTTAAACACTGGTGTCGTGGCAATAGAAAATATAGATCTAACTTTGGGATCACTGCTGTGTAGATAACAGATGAAATTAAAGTCACAAATGTAACAGTAACTCATCTTCAAAACTATTATAAAGGTTAACTAATAAGTCGTTAGAAATTAATTTTATATTATAAACATAATTTACATGAATTAAGACATTACATTTTATTAAAAACAAATAATGAATTCATAAGTATTGAGTGACGTTAAAGCAAAACTCTGGCATGATCAAATCATGTAAAATTTAATTTAAAAATCATAAAATGCCGTGTCTAAGTATATTATAATTCCTGCTGTAAAAATATGTACGTATGAAACGTTGCCTTTACACCAAATCAAGGGTTTAAAATTTAATAACAAACAACACTTCTTATCTTAATTCGTCAAGGCACACGTTTTCTGAATAGTTCCAAAACATCCAACGCAACATTTCACTTTTCTTGCCACTCAGAGTCACTTTATATTTTTACACTTTAACTAACTTAAAGCTATCTTCTTTTTACAAAACCAAAATAACAGGTTTCCGTTCTTTTTCACGATCAAATTACTCTAGACATAACTTAATAAGGTTTCTCTAAAAAATAAAATCTAAATTACCTCGATATCGTTTTGTTTGAGCTACATCGATTTTCAAGTAAACAAAGTTTCATGAACGTGTAATGACGGAAAGATCTTATGACGTGTGTTATTCAACTCGCTAAAACACTAATTGAATTTATTTTTAACTTGTTTTAAAACTAATTAAAACAGTCTTTTGCGTTATCCTTGTAATTAAGTAGTTTTATCTGGCTGAAATTTCATTTAACGAAAAGTTTCAAAACTAATAATCCTTATAAAAATAAGAATTACAACCTCTCCGACAGTCTCTGTAAGCAACTACCGACCCTATGGCATCTATTGGATATGGGGCACCAGGTATCACACGGGACGCGTTGGATATGGAATATCACAAGTCCGCATCGAGTTGGCCTCACATCGAGTGTTCGGTATCACACAGGTACATCACTGGTGAGTGTCCACTAAGGCTTGAGTCTCTTGAAGCCCGCGCCGTCCTGGCCCAGCTTGAGCTCCTCGTACAGCGTGGGCGGAACCTCCGTCTGGGCGGGTACGTGGAGAGGCTCGTGCTTCCATCCCGCGAGCGGCCCCGACCCGTTGGAGACCGGCGCCACCTCCGAGTGACCGATCTGCAACGGGACCATGCATATGAGGACAATAAACATATTTTCGACATCATAAAGATCTTGGGATCACCCCGGAACTGAAAATGACAAACAAAAGGTGAAAATACCTCAGTCACCAGTTCCTAGAAGAGGTCTAGTGCGACTTAGGTTTTGATTTGCGCCACCATCGAAAATCCCCGGAAATGGCCAGTTGTGGGCTGGATGCCATTCTTCATGGTCGATGATCGATTTTAACTAGTTGGTTAGTGTCAGCGGTTCTGTTCGTATTTGTTCGTATCAATCATGTGTCAGTGTCTGGGTAATTTTATGTGTTACTGCGATACTTAAAATCTCTTGACGACATTCACTGAATAGAAGGACTACACATATTAAACACCTGCCTGATGATGGTGCAAATAAGCATCGAGACCTAGGTAGCACTAGATCTCTTCTAGGAATTGGTGACTGAGGTATTTACACCATTTGTTTAAACACATATTGTCCACTCACATTCAATTAGCTAACCATTTTCAATCAACTTTCTCCAATTAAACAGCTTTACAAAACGTCAACGTCAACAAGAATTTAGAAAACATGTTGTAACATGTTCTATCAACAACATTATACTTAGAACATGAGATTTTTTTTTCTTCATGTCTGAGAGTAAAAATAAGGAAGGATGATCCAAAATATTCTTTAAAAATTAACATGGTACGTCCTAAGGTGTCACTAACAAGCCTCTCAGAAAAACAGACAGAAACGCCGCCTGCCTTAATCTACACCAAAATAAAAGTTGAAACGGTTATTGATAGTATATTTTTGATAGTGAACGGCATGATCTAGCGTATAATATGGAGGGTTATACGCTCTTCAAAATATTACAACTATTTAGAAAAAATACGATATTCATTAACTGATGAAATTACAATTTTAGTTAGAAAATGATTTAATTTATTTACAAGTTGTAGAAAAAAAGTAAAGTTCAATTAGTTGGCCATAATTGTAATGGGTAAGTATTTGGATGTATGTACTTTACCTGTATGTGGTCCATGTTGACCTCCCTGAGGTAGCTCGGGTTCTCGAAGGCGACGCCCCCTGAGGACTTGCGGCCCAGGAGCGCCTTGGTCCGGACCAGCCAGACGGCGGCCATGACCATGGCTCCGACCACGGCGAGGGCGAGCACCACGCCCACGATCATTAGGCCTTGGCCGTGGTCAGCTGGGGGCGAAAGGAGGGTTAGGTAGTTGTCAACACATGGACATGGTTGTAGTGCATGGATCAATAGCTAATGTTTCCCCCTCATTTTAAATATGAAATGTTTTGCTAAACATGTTATCTATGATGCAATATTATATTGTTAAGACTGTACGTCGTTTAGTTTATATCGTGAAATAATATTACCATGATCAAACACTAGACGAGTTTATAGGAACCTTTATTACAAACGGTTTCTAAAGATGTGTTAAAGTGAAAACTTAGAAATCAAGTCTTCAAATTATGTTATTGCTACTAACAAACTCCTTGGTATATTAAAACAAACATTTGTTAAAATGCTTTCTCGTGGGTAATGTATAGTTGAAATCGTATAAGAAATGAGTTATATCTGTGTTAAACAAGTTATCATCAATAAGACTTTTTCTTTTAAAGGTTGGAAGCCTCTTTTAGCTTTTTCTTTCCTCTTTCACATGAAATATTGTCCTGTGTGTGGATCGAATTGCTATTAGACAAAGTCAGGAGTGAGCCGCTACGGTACAGGTGAATGGTACCGATAAAAACCTCCTAGCAGATCGTATAGATTTGACATCGCTGCCATGGCCCCAAAGTCCAGCGCGCTAACCACTACATCACCACTCACCCAAAGAAAAAATACTGATAAACGTAGTTTTGGGCTGAGAATGAAAACTCTTGTTTCTAGATGTTTTACCCAACAATTCTAGCTATAAAGAAACTTTCCGTAGTACTTCATGCCATTTAATTCATTTTTGTATATCTTGGATATAGAAATAATTATAAAAAATTAAGTGATGAGACGCTTACTGGATGTGGCAGGCAGGATAACGGTGTACTTGTCGTCCATGACGAACTTGACCGGCTCCGTGAGGACGCTGGTGCCCCGCGTGTTGCCGGCCTTCACCACGCATTCGTACGTCACTCCCTCCTTCAGACCGGTGATCTTCAGTGACGTCACTCGGCTGTCGTTCTTCAGCGGAGGGATCCTGACTCCATACTGTCTCCAGAACACCCTGGCAACACCACAAGGTAATCATTAAAATCTTTACTGTTAAAGAGCTAAGCAATAAATGGTCTATATTTAACATTTCAAAGTGTTCTAGATGCAAAAGACTATTAGATATATTTATGCTATGTCTCTTCAAGCCTTACCTGTACATCTCAACGGTGTGTGGATTCTTATGAGGAGGATCCCATCTAACAATAACCGAATGCGAGTCGATTTTCTCTACCCTGACGTTTAGCGGTGGCCCTGGTAAGCGATCTATAAAAACAAAGGTAAACATCATGTAAAAAGGTCAATAAAATGTGTTTACAATTTAAGGGTTTACATTTAAAAGGAATTGACTGGTTATGAATAGTGAAAAGGTTTAGTTGTTAACTAAACCAACATCTTATTTGCGTGCAATCTTTAGGAATCTCTTTTGACGATATAAAACTTTATTGTAAGGTTTAACATACATACTATACATACATGTAAATTTATACATGAGAAGCATACACTGTTTAGGCATATTTTAAGAGCCACTTGAATTAACAATGGGTGGAGACATTGTGTGATGGTTTGATATAGCTTTATAACTGACAAAACATTTGATTCGTTCGGCAGGATCGTTATTTAATGGTCCAACGAACGAATGCTGCTGGGTCGATTTCATAATGTTCACAAAGTTAAATATCTGTCATGGTAGTGATCAGGAAAACCTTTAGATTACCAGCCGAGTTCTGTTGCTTAAGTACCATGCATGAATCCATCATAAACACTTTTAATGTTTTGCATTGTAGGTTACATGACGGTCCTCACCTCGGCCCTCGCGGAAGCAGGACATGATCCGCTTGGTGTGCGATAGCAGGCAGACCTTGTTGTCCTGGCTGTACAGAGGCTCCCCTCGGCACCAGTCCAGGCACCCTCGCTCCACGCCGTTGTGAGCGCAACAGCTCCGGTGGTCCGACCCGTCTGGAACACATCGGTGACAACATTGGATCCGTTGTAGAAACTCAGATAATAGGTACAAATATCAGTCTCAGTTATGGTGTACGAGCAACTGAATAAAGACAGATTCATGATTCCTACTTCTGTATATCGATTTCATGTCGTAGACGGCCCAACAAAATACGTGCACCAACCGAGAGTTTGTTTGTCCCTGTTACCGAGATTTAAAATGTTAAATGTATATTTATTTATTCGTGTTTGTGACTTTAGTCAATTTTAAATGTCTGACGAACCGTTTTGGAGATGATCTGAGGATGTGGCTGTTGCCTCGAAACATGTGTTTAACCTCCAACAGCATGGACATTGAAAAGGTAAACATTTATTTCTATGAATACAGACTTTTATTGATTTATACCGTACATGTTTGATAATAAAAACCAGTAATAAATATTTAAACGAGCTTTGGAGGAATTTTCAGGAAGAAGAATATATTTTGTGAATGAATAATTAACACCGTTATTAATTCAATAAACTTATTTTATTTTATTACAAATTACTATTAAACCGATGTTTTACATGCAACTATATGGAGAATGCCAACAAAATGTTACAGAAAAAACAATTTGTCTATAAAAGCTTACCTAAAAAGAAAAAAAAACAATTCAATTTTGTTCTTTAGTAGAGTTTTTTCTACAACACTGATGATGTATGATTTAAATATTTGTGTAGCTTCATGTACACAGCTTACCTGCTGCACATTTCATCAGCTTGTAGAAGTCGTTGATGCACTCCGGTTTGTCGATGACCGCGTCCAGGTCCAGGAAGAAGGTG